>JAWPHD010009953.1:0-98620 GCA_037043455.1 Cyrtodaria siliqua
ATGTACTTGTTTAGTATATATTATATAGATAGTACATGTTTAGTATATAACATATAGATGTACATGGTTGAGTATATAATATATAGGTGTAGATGTCTAGTATTTAATATATAGGTGTAAATGTTCAGTAAATAATATATCTATGTACATGTTTAGTATATAATATATAGATGTACTTGTTTAAGTATATAATATATAGATGTACATGTTTAGTATATAATTGATACACATGTACTTGTTTAGTATATAATATATAGATGTACATATTTAGTATATAATATATAGATGTACATGTTTAGTATATAATATAGATGTACTTGTTTTAGTATATATTTATATAGATGTACATGTTTAGTATATAACATATAGATGTACATGTTGAGTATATAATATATAGGTGTAGATGTCTAGTATTTAATATATATGTGTAAATGTACACCTAATATATATGTCTAGTATATAGATGTACTTGTTTAGTATATAATATAGATGTACATGTTTAGTATATAATATATAGATGTACATGTTAAGTATATAATATACAGATGTACATGTTTAGTATATAATATACAGATGTACTTGTTTAGCATATAATATATCGATGTACATGTTTAGTATATAATATACAGATGTAGATGTTTAGTATATAATTTACAGATGTAGATGTTTCGTATATAATATATAGATGTACATGTTTAGTATAGTACTATATAGATGTACATGTTTAGGTATATACTATATAGATGTACATGTTTAGTATATATATATAGATGTACATGTTTAGTATATAATATATAGATGAACATGTTTAGTATATAATATATAGATGTACATGTTGAGTATATAATATATAGGTGTAGATTTCTAGTATTTAATATATAGGTGTAAATGTTCAGTAAATAATATATATATGTACATGTTTTAGTATATAATATATAGATGTACATGTTTAGTATATAATATATGAGATGTACATGTTTAGTATATAATATACAGATGTACATTTTTAGTATATAATATACAGATGTACTTGTTTAGCATATAATATATCGATGTACATGTTTAGTATATAATATACAGATGTAGATGTTTAGTATATAATATATAGAATGTACATGTTTAGTATATACTATATAGATGAACATGTTTAGTATATAATATATAGATGTACATGTTTAGTATATAATATATAGATGTACAATGTTTAGTATATATTATATAGATTTACATGTTTAAGTATATAATATATAGATGAACATGTTTAGTATATAATATAAAGGTGTACATGTTTAGTATATAATATATAGGTGTACATGTTTAGTATATAATATATAGACGTACATGTTTAGTATATAATATATAGGTTGCTCATGTTTAGCATATAATATATCGATGTACATGTTTAGTATATAATATATAGGTGTAGATGTTTAGTAACTAACATATATATGTACATGTTTAGTATATAATATATAGATGTACTTGTTTAGTATATAGTATATAGATGTACATGTTTAGTATATAACATATAGATGTACATGTTGAGTATATAATATATAGGTGTAGATGTCTAATATTTAATATATAGGTGGTAAATGTACACCTAATATATAATGTCTAGTATATAGATGTACTTGTTTAGTATATATAATATATAGATGTACATGTTTAGTATATAATATATAGATGTACATGTTTAGTATATAATATACAGATGTACATGTTTAGTATATAATATACAGATGTACTTGTTTAGCATATAATATATCGATGTACATGTTTAGTATATAATATACAGATGTAGATGTTTAGTATATAATTTACAGATGTAGATGTTTCGTATATAATATATAGATGTACATGTTTAGTATATACTATATAGATGTACATGTTTAGTATATAATATATAGATGTACATGTTTAGTATATAATATATAGATGAACATGTTTAGTATATAATATATAGATGTACATGTTGAGTATTTAATATATAGGTGTAGATGTCTAGTATTTAATATATAGGTGTAAATGTTCAGTAAATAATATAAATATGTACATGTTTAGTATATAATATATAGATGTACATGTTTAGTATATAATATATAGATGTACATGTTTAGTATATAATATACAGATGTACATTTTTAGTATATAATATACAGATGTACTTGTTTAAGCATATAATATATCGATGTACATGTTTAGTATATAATATACAGATGTAGATGTTAGTATATAATATATAGATGTACATGTTTAGTATATACTATATAGATGAACATGTTTAGTATATAATATATAGATGTACATGTTTTAGTATATAATATATAGATGTACATGTTTAGTATATAATATATAGATGTACATGTTTAGTATATAATATATAGATGAACATGTTTAGTATATAATATATAGGTGTACATGTTTAGTATATAATATATAGGTTGTACATGTTTAGTATATAATATATAGACGTACATGTTAGTATATAATATATAGGTGTACATGTTTAGCATATAATATATCGATGTACATGTTTAGTGTATAATATATAGGTGTACATGTTTAGTATATAATATATAGATGAACATGTTTAGTATATAATATATATATGTACATGTTTAGTATATAATATACAGATGTAGATGTTTAGTATATAATATATAGATGTACATGTTTAGTATATAATATATAGATGTACATGTTTATTATATAATAATATAGATGAACATGTTTAGTATATAATTATATAGATGAACAATGTTTAGTATATAATATATAGGTGTACATGTTTAGTATATAATATATAGGTGCACATGTTTCATATATAATATATAGGTGTATATGTTTAGAATATAATATATAGAATGAACATGTTTAGTATATAATATATAGGTGTAAATGTTTAGTATATAATATATAGGTGTACATGTTTAGTATATAATATATAGGTGTACATGTTTTATATTTAATATTCAGGTGTATATGTTTAGTATATAATATATAGATGTACATTTTAAGTATATAATATAATTTTATAGAAGTACATGTTCAGTATATAATATATAGATGTACATGTTTAGTATATACTATATAGGTGTAGATGTTTAGTATATACTATGTAGATGTTCAT
Source organism: Cyrtodaria siliqua (assembly GCA_037043455.1). NCBI lineage: Eukaryota > Metazoa > Mollusca > Bivalvia > Adapedonta > Hiatellidae > Cyrtodaria > Cyrtodaria siliqua. Next base: position 3,134 of record JAWPHD010009953.1, read on the forward strand.
GTTTAGTATATAATATATAGGTGTAGATGTTTAGTATATACTATGTAGATGTACATGTTTAGTATATAATATATGGTGTACATGTTTAGTATATATTATATATGTATAATATATACTAAACATGTAAACCTATATATTATATATTATATAGATGTACATGTTTAGTATATAATATATAGATGTAGATGTGTATTACATAATATATAGATGTAGATGTCTAGTATATAATATATAAGAGTAGATGTTTAGTATATAATATATAGATGTACATGTTTAGTATATTAATATATAGGTGCACATGTTTAGTATATACTATTTAGGTGCACATGTTGAGTATATACTATATAGGTGTAGATGTGTATTATATAATATATAGATGTACATGTTTAGTATATAATATAAGGTGTACATGTTTAGTATATATATATATGTATAATATATACTAAACATGTAAACCTATATATTATATATTATATAGATGTACATGTTTAGTATAGAATATATAGGTGTAGATGTTTTAGTATATACTATGTAGATGTACATGTTTAGTATATAATATATAGGTGTACATGTTTAGTATATATTATATGTACTAATATATACTAAACATGTAAACCAATATATTATATATTATATAGATGTACATGTTTAGTATATAATATATAGATGTAGATGTGTATTACATAATATATAGATGTAGATGTCTAGTATATATAATATAAGAGTAGATGTTAGAATATAATATATAGAGTGTACATGTTTAGTATATAATATATAGGTGCACATGTTTAGTATATAATATTTAGGTGCACATGTTGAGTATATACTATATAGGTGTAGATGTGTATTATATAATATATAGATGTACATGTTTAGTATATAATATATAGGTGTACATGTTTAGTATATATTATATATGTATAATATATACTAAACATGTAAACCTATATATTATATATTATATAGATGTACATGTTTAGTATATAATATATAGATGTAGATGTGTATTACATAATATATAGATGTAGATGTCTAGTATATAATATATAAGAGTAGATGTTTAGTATATAAATATATAGATGTACATGTTTTAGTATATAATATATAGGTGCACATGTTTAGTATATAATATTTAGGTGCACATGTTGAGTATATACTATATAGGTGTAGATGTGTATTATATAATATATAGATCTACATGTTTAGTATATAATATATAGATGTACATTTTTAGTATATAACATATAGGTGTACATGTTTAGTATATAATATATAAGGTGTAGATGTTTATTATATAATTTATTGTATACTTTCATATTGTCCCGTTTAGTTTGCATTGAGCTAAGCGTGCAATATTATACAATTATGGACTTTTCAGCTGTTATACATGATGTGATATGCACCAAAAAAATCATTATTGACCGAGGCGATAGCCGAGGTCAATAATGATTTTTTGGTACATATCAACATCATGTATAACAGCTGAAAAGTCCATAACTGTTTTATTATATAACCTCAATTTACAATTATATAAAACAGGTCAATATCAAAAAAAAAATTATATAAAACAGGTCAATATCAAAAAAACAGGTCAATATCAAAAAAACAGGTCAATATCGCTAGATATTTTTTCTAAAAAATTACTTTTTAGCCAATGAAAACGCGTCTATTTATAGGTTATATAATAATCTACGATATTGCACGCATTGATATTGCACGGAACTTTTTCTCGTGCTTGCTAAGATCCGCGAAATAGAAATAAGGAACAACTTTCAAATAAAAATAACAGAATCCTTCCTATAGTGTCCACAAAAAAATACATGTTTTTTTTCAACATTTTATGGCAGAAATTGATAAAATAACTGAAATGGTCACTCACCCACTGTTTTTAACGTTATCGAATTGTAAACAAACTTTAGAGTATGGCTTGTTGTTTTTAATGACGTCATCCGACGTCGACGTCGTTTTCGCGCAAAATAATCATCCACACAAATGAAACTGAATGACAAGATAGGGAATACCATCAAAAGCTATAAAAATAACACAAATACAATGAAAAGTAATAGTCATACAATGAACATTGATCGAAAACAATATGAAAGTATACAATAAAAAGGTTATTCAATTTGTATGGCTAAATATTACTTCGAACTCGTTGTATTGCGCAGGACGACTCGCAAGCTCGTCGTCCTTTGCCAAAACAACTCGTTCCAAGTAATATTTAGCCATACAAATTCAATAACCTATAATATTGATGTAGATTTGTAGTATATAATATATAATGTAGATGGTTTAGTATATAATATATAGGTGTAGATGTTTAGTAAATAACATATATATGTACATGTTTTAGTATATAATATATAGATGTACTTGTTTAGTATATAATATATAGATGTACATGCTTAGTATATAACATATAGATGTACATGTTGAGTATATAATATATAGGTGTTGATGTCTAGTATATAATATATAGGTGTAAATGTTCAGTAAATAATATATATATGTACATGTTTAGTATATAATATATAGATGTACTTGTTTAGTATATAATATATAGATGTACATGTTAAGTATATAATATATAGATATTTATTGTATACTTTCATATTGTCCCGTTTAGTTTGCATTGAGCTAAGCGTGCAATATTCTACGATATTGCACGCATTGATATTGCACGGGAACTTTTGCTCGTGCTTGCTAAGAGCCGCGAAATAGAAATAAGGAACTACTTTCAAATAAAAATAACGGAATACGAGTTTTTTTTTCAACCTTTTATGGCAAAAATTTATAAAATAATTCAAATGGTCACTCACCCACTGTTTTTAACGTTATCGAATGGTAAACAAACTTCAGAAAATTGCTTGTTGTTTTTAATGACGTCATCCGACGTCGACGTCGTTTTCGCGCAAAATAATCATCCACACAAAATGAAACTGAATGGCAAGATAGGAATTCCATCAAAAGCTATAAAAATAACACAAATACAATGAAAAGTAATAGTCATACAATTAACATTGATCAAAAACAATATGAAAGTATACAATAAAAAGGTTATTGAATTTGTATGGCTAAATATTACTTGGAACTCGTTGTTTTGGCGCAGGACGACTCGCAAGCTCGTCGTCCTTTGCGAAAACAACTCGTTCCAAGTAATATTTAGCCATACAAATGCAATAACCTATAGTACATGTTTAGTATATAATATATAGATGTACATGTTTAGTATATAATATACAGATGTACATGTTTAGTATATAATTTACAGATGTAGATGTTTCGTATATGATATATAGCTGTAGATGTTTAGTATATAATATATAGACGTACATGTAATATATAGATGGACATGTTTAGTATACAATATATAGATGTACATGTTTAGTATATAATATATAGATGTACATGTTTATTATATAATATATAGATGAACATGTTTAGTATATAATATATATAGATGTACATGTTTATTATATAATATACCGATGTACATGTTTAGTATATAATATATAGATGTACATGTTTATTATATAATATACCGATGTACATGTTTATTATATAATATATAGATGAACATGTTTAGTATATAAGATATAGCTGTACATGTTTAGTATATAATATATATACAAATTCAGTACAGTGGATCTTTCAGAAGCAACGAATACAAAGCAAACGCGTAGCATAATTTATTGAGTTCATGTGCGGTAATATAATTACGATGTTGGTAAACAATCCAGAGATGTTTAATATACAATTATAGATCATAAGTATAAAGTATAGATATTTAGTAAAATTTATAGATGTTAAATATAAATTATAGTATTTAGGTCTGAGATCTTTATACTCCGTCAATGTTTAGTATATAACCGCAAATGTTTGGTGTATAATCCATGAATGTTTTGCAGGTTTAGACTGCTTTGAGATATGTTTTAAATTACACCGACTACGAAAGCGCACCTTGGGCAGCTATAGTACAACACAGGATCGTCACGAGCACGATAATAGAAAAGAAAATCCAAAACAAAAGAAAATCAAGAGAATCCACGGCATCCGCCCACGTGACATTGTCAGCCAATCGTCGTTTGATCTCGGCCATATTCATTCCCCGGACGTAACCTCCCTTGTCGCCTCTGAAGCAACAGCATTTGATTCGACGCACGAAGCGCGTGACACCTTGTAGAAACCCTGGTACCGGTTGCTCGTCATCACGATGAAACAGTCGAAGCTGGACAATCGTGAGCAGCACGATCAGCGTGCTCACAAAAGTCATGAGAAAAAGGTACGCTCCGAATGTCGATATCTTCTCGGAGTTCTGTGGCAACTCGGCACTAATGATTGTCAGAAAAACGGCAAAGGAAAGAAAGGCTGTCACTGCAAATCCAGTTTTCTCTCCAGACGACGACGGGAGAACGAAAACAAACGCATTCAGTAGAGCAAGCATAATAACGGGAACCAGAATATTGAGAAGGTAGAAGAGTGGTTTTCGCTTCATTTCGATGGAATATGTCACACCAGATGACGTCGCGGTGACGAAATTTGTCGCCGTCGATGACAGTATCTCCCATTCACTGCTTGTTTCATATAAAGACATGTCAAAGCCACCAATTGCGGTCTCCGCATTCACAAGACTGATCGGGTTACTCCAAATCACGAATTTTAGCTCACACGTGGTCTTATCAAACGGGAAGTATGTAACATCAACCGTGCAAGCGCTTTCAAGCACGTGATAAGGCTTCCATGTGACCGTGCAAGCCGAAGTAGATTTAACTATTTTAACGTTTTGAAAACTGTTACCAAGCCCGCTCAGAGAGTCATACCCGTTCTGCAGTGCCAAATCCGGCAACCAGACCGTACTCTGGGGCACCAGAATGTAGGCAACATTAACATTACTCCAGCTGCCTTTCAACACTTCGTCGTTCCACGTGACTTCTAGGTATGCGGTGGTTTCCAGTTTCTGCGCAGCGTCATCAAAGCTGTTAATGCCAATTAAGTAAAATTTCAATGTCACTTCAACTGCCTGTGATTGGTCGTCGACAGGTCGAACACGCGTGTCGTAATTTAAAAAAGTATTTGTCAGATGCGTTTTCATTTCCGTGGCCGTAACTGCGCTTGCATTATTAGCGCAATGCATAAGACACAAACCGATGATAGCTCCTCGTATGTAATCCATATTTAGATAAAAAATGAATACTGTATGTTTCAAATTGTATTAAAGAAATTATAAACATCTAACGTCTAAGGTAATGTCTTTAATCTATTCGAGTTTCTTATGTTTAATTAATGTGTGTGGATAGTATTGTTAAATCAATGCAATACAATACTTAAAGGTAAACGCGCTAGGGTTAGGAGGTCATGCAAGACCGGTAAATGGTACATGAGACTAATTGCTGTTTTATTTATGGGTAACTACTGAAGTTTTAAAACAAAGAAAGTAGAAATATTTTGGTTTAAGCCGTTTCAGGTCAAAACCGCCGTTGTTTGTCTGCCGTTCCAATATGGTTAACTTCTATAAGTGAAACGATTGTAAACGACGCATATCGATGATAGAAAATGCAATTAATGTAATAATGTACGTTACACTCGGACAGTGTTCAATAGAATACGTTACACATAGACGGTGTTAAATAGAATACGTTAAACATAGACGGTGTTCACTAAGTATGCGGTAGTCTCGGACAACACATAACTAATTTGATTATTATATTCTAAAAACTCTATATCCAATGACACAACTCAAGCTTGAACATTAATTGTCTAAATAGTTCATGAATATTCGTTTCACGAATACAGATAGGTTTAATATTAAAAATAAAAAAAACTGGGATTATAGTTAATTAAACACAAAGGACGGTATACATGTGGTAGATTAAGATTTAGATAAATAGCGTAATACAATGACAATACTAGTTTATAAGGTATGATATTATATGAATTTAACTTTATGAAAAATAACTAAATAATTTAACTGAGAAAAGTGTAAACTGAAATACTTACAGACATGGAGTGGATACAGGTTTTATTTGTTATATCAGTACTGTGTTTGTACTCCGTGAGACATGTTGCGTGCGTTACAGCGACAGACATGCGTACTCACCTCAACGCCATTATTCCTACCTCGGTATCTCCATATTACGCCTATGTCCGGCCAGTGGAAACTCAGGAGAATGCCGTGGTCGTTACAGCAGACCTCTACCTCATCGGCATCAACGGCTTTGATAACTCGCAACAAAAACTGACAACAACCGGGTATCTTGATGTGGGGTGGACAGATGAAATTGTGTCGAAGGCCGATAGATGGACGAACGCTGCTATAACGGAAGTATATTTACCCCAGGACACCTTATGGAGACCCGATCTCGCGCTCCAAAATGGATTCACGTCTTTAAGCGGACTGGGAAACAGTTTCCTATACGTTAAAGTGAGTAAAAACGGAGAAGTGGAATGGAAACCGTACCACGTGTTTGACAGCGCGTGCGAAGTTGACGTAACGTACTTCCCTTTTGATAAAACCACGTGTGATTTACAATTTGTTATATGGAGCAACACGATAGATCTTGTTAAGGTTACAAAGGGTTCGGTCGGACTAAACATAGATCAATACGAAACGAACAGCGAGTGGGATATTCTCTCCGTGACTTCTGCTAACTTTGAGACGAGCACGACGTCCGGTGTAACTTTCTCCATAGAAATGAAGCGTAAACCGCTCTACTACCTGCTGAATATTCTTATTCCTGTTATTATGCTGGGAATCTTGAACGTTTTTGTTTTCGTGTTACCCGCTAGCTCCGGGGAGAAAAGCGGGTTCTCCGTCACAGCGTTCCTGTCATTCGCCGTGTTTTTAACCATCATTAGTACCGAGCTTCCACAGAATTCCGAGAAAATATCCGCCTTCAGTGCGTACCTTTTTATCATGACGGTGCTCAGCACGACCATCGTCGTCGTGACGATATTTCAGCTGCGCTTATTCCACCGAGGCGAGGATGAACCGGTTTCCAACTTCTTGGAGGGTATGGTGAGATGCACCCGTAAGGTTCAGTGCGTCTGCTGTATCGGAAGTGGCCATGTAGCAGTAGATGAGAAAAAGCGTCTATTGGCTGAGCAGATCACGTGGCCAAGTGTTTCGGACGCCATAGATTTTATCGGATTCTGGGTGTTCTTGATTTTCATTATGGTTTTTACTTCAATAATATTTGCCGTTTCTTCGAGTGGTTAACCGTTTTAAAGTGGAGTTGTTAGTGACACTGAGTACAAACAGACCCATACACAGAGTTATTGCAATTAATTACTGAATACAATTATCTTGACATCAGTTTGCTTTGGAAATGACTTTCAGTGTGCCATTATAATTGGTATTGTCTGTTATTGTAATTAATAAACAACCTGAACAAAATTATCCGACTCATTACCATTCTTTGTAATAAAACGAAACCAACCCGTCAGATGCCGAATACTATGATGTTCTACCAGGACATTACAGCTACGGCTACATTGTTAAATTATCTATCCCACCAACAACAGCCAAATTATACAACAGATGTACACCGGTTATAAACCTACTGATGACGACGTATGTTTAGAACTTACATATTTTGTGAATCCAAACGCTATAGACACAATATAAATGGCTTTAACCAGCCAGGCTAACTCCAAAACTGGAGCGTCGAATTAAGAGTTACCAACTCATAATTCATTTTACGCATATTCGATCACTTGTATTTTAATAACCCGTGAATGAATCTATGCATTATTATATGAACACTTGGACAGAGTTTTGATAAACGGTGTTGACTTTATTTGGCGGGTTAGTTTCTTTAAGCTTTATTGTTATAAACTACAATTAATCGTTTGCCGATTTATGACAATTGTAAGAAATAATTAAATATAAAATGTGACATAAAGCGTGTACATATTAAATAATTGATTTTATTTCATGTTTGAATTGGTTTTGTATTGTTTACATTTTATTAAATAAATATAAAAAAGTTTTGAGAGCGAATTATGGGAGCAAAATGCATTTTACTTACAAGTTCTCGTGAGTGTTACAATCGTTTGAAATAACATGAAAATACGAAGAAACGAAAATTGCCTTAAATGTGAGTAGATTATAGAGTAGACAAAATGTATCTGTTTCATCCGTATTTTGCCAACAGCTCACAAATAAAAAACAATAATTTATGTCAATGCAGTTGTTTCATACAGAAATATAGTCTATATAAACATATAAGTGTAATAGGCAAAAGGTAAATAAAGAACAATTCTGAATAAGGAAAACTAAGTTTGTCGCTGTCTCAGAAGACATTATTTAGACTGGTAGCATAACCTGTACTTATTTATTCACACGCAGGAGATATTGTTAACGCCTCCGTTTGTCCATCTGTCCGTCCGCCGTTACCATATCTCCTCCTCTCCCAAACCACTGAGCGTAATTAAGTATATTTAGTGTATGACTTTCTTACATGACAACGGCGAGCAAGAGCAACATTAGTTTTGGGGTTGGGTCAAATGTTCAGATACACAAATAGCCTAAATATATTCATTTACAGAATAACATACGAGTACTTTTTGTGTTCCGAGTATGCAAAGAACAACCAACACAGACTGTGTTCCCCTAGATTAGATACAGGATACAAGTGATTTGAAGACAGACTCTAACCACTCTGTCACGGACGCCCCCATCGGTTGTATTAAGGGCTGACATAATTGGATGACCTATACACATGTATTTAAACACGCGTAAAGATGAATCAAAACATAGTGCCGATTTAACAAAGTGCTTTCTTGTGATTCAAATTGTCTGAATTTAGACACATAATACGTGTTTGAAATTAAAGAGACGTTGAACAAAGGATATGTCTGTATATTTATGTATTAAAAATGACTGAAACTAAGAACAATATTTGTTTTAAAATAAATCAATTTGGCGGTTAACACGAGGGTAGAACAACGTAACCGGGCTACACCAGGCTTGTGGGTCTAGGGACCATGAGTGTAGAACAAACTTTACACTGTCCTGTTTTAATGGATGACAGTAGGGTAAGTGTGAGGTTTGGTGCACCCTAGAACCGGTTTAAACCCCCAGTGGTCTACTTTGCCACTGACCGTTCCAAGGCGGTAGCCCTATTGTCAACCCATTTGTGTTTGTGATGTCGTTTGCATTTACTATTACTTTTGCCTTCTTGTTTTTCTGTTTGCGTGTTTGTTTCTGTGTTTTGTGGTTGACTGTCCTCCTTGAATGCTACTTTCCCTGTCCGATCTTTTTATATTTATTTTTACGGTGGCACATCAGGTTTGGGGGTCTAGGGACCACGAGTAGAACAAACTTAACGGTGGTACATCAGAATTGGGGCTCTATGGACCACGAGGTAGAACAAACTTGACGGTATACATCGAGCTCGGTGTCTAGGATCACGAGAGCAGAACATACTTAACATTGGTACATCAGGCTTGGGGGTCTAGGGATCACGAGGGTAGAAGAAACCTGACGGGGTACATCCGGCTTGGGAGTCTAGGGACCACTTGGGTAAACGGGGTACATCAGGCTTGTGGGTCTAGGGACCTCGTGGGTACATAAAACTTGACGGTGTACATCAGGTTTTGAGGTCTAAGGACCAGGAGGGTAGAAGAAACTTGACAGTGTACATCGGGCTTGGAGGTCTAGGGACCACGAGGGTAGAACAAACTTGACGGTGCACATCAGGCTTGGGGGTCTAGGGACCACGAGGGTAGAACAAACTTGACGGTGTACATCAGGCTTGGGGGTCTAGGGACCACGAGGGTAGAACAAACTTGACGGTGTACATCAGGCTTGGGGGTCTAGGGACCACGAGGGTAGAACAAACTTGACGGTGTACATCAGGCTTGGGGGTCTAGGACCAGGATGGTAGAACAAACTAAACGGTGGTACGTCAGGTTTGGGGGTCTGGGGACCACGGGGATAGAACAAACTTGACGGTGTACATGAGGCTTGGAGGTCTAGGGATCACGAGTGTAGAACAAACTTGACGGTGTACATCAGGCTTGGGGTCTAGGGACCACGAGGGTAGAACACATGCGACGGTGGACATCAGGCATGGGGGTCTAGGGACCACGAGGTTAGAACAAACTTGACGGTGTACATTAGGCTTGGGGGTCTAAGGACCAGGTGGGTAGAACAAACTTGATGGTGTATATCAGGGTTGGGGGTCTAGGGACCAGGATGGTAGAAAAAGCTTGAAATAAGGCAACAGTATCATACAGTGATACCTGTGTTGTGTTAACCTTTTTCTTTCAGTCTACCTGAACAATGTCCCAAATGAAATTATGTGGTAGAAAATAAAGTAGCACATATTATAATGTTTTGTCCTAAAAAACACTATTACAGAAATAAGTTAAGGTCAGCTATTTTAGAAAATGCAGGAATTGGTGTATTTTATAAATTTATCTCAAAGGCAGCAATGATCAAATGTGTGACTTACTTGCTTGCTTCAGAAACTACTATACTGAAAACAATGAACAGTTACTCTTAAAAATTGTTCATCTTATTCACAAAATGTTTTCGAACCTCTTGTAATATCGTCCTTACAATGATAATTATTTAAGGTATAATGGTAAGCCCTGGCCACAGTTAGTTTGTTTTTTAAAAAATGATTTCTGTTATAATAAAAATCTTTAAAAGTGGGAGAAATGAACTGTTCTCTTTAGAATCCGTGATCTAATTTGTACTCATAGTCTAGTCCCGTTAAATGTACTAGTCCCGTATTTTAACTGCCACCAAACGGTGTCAATGTCAATTGTTATCATGGCGCATAAAACAATACCAAAATTAAGCACGTTTCTGAAAAATGTCATCCAAAACGGCGTCGGGAGGCATGATTGCCAGGTACAGCGTATACCATTGTCTTTTTGTGGTTTTCGAACCTCTTATATGATAGTTGTTACCTTGTGTTTCGTTTCGACAAGGGTTGATGGGACACATACGTTATCATAACTTTCACATCCGGTAAACTTCTGGAAGTGAAAGATATTCAGTAGGTTTACCGGACTTTATCATCAATTTCTATATGAAAAATGAAAATATTACACCATGATTTAAATAAAATGTATCCTTATTGGTGTTTTAAAATCAGACAACACCAAAAAAAATAAAGATGTACACAAAAAACAAAGCTTTCAATATACTTATCACTGCAAACTAGTTTTACAAAGGGCTAAAGTCAGTTGAGCACCAACGATAAACACCGAGTTTACCCCCTAACAGAATGTGGATGTCTTTTATTTTATTGATCACTGATTGGTGAAATTATTTTGATGATGTTATGTGAAAGTTATGAAGTTACATATCCCCGAGCCCTGGCCACAGTTAGTTTGTTTTTTAAACAAACTGATTTCTGTTTGGATTTCTATTAGAATAAAATCTTTAAAAGTGGGAGAAATGGTATTAAAAAAAAGATATAGCCGGTTGACTTTAGAATCCGTGATCTAATTTGTACACATAGTCCAGTCCCGTTAAATGTACTAGTCCCGTCTTTTAATTGCTACCAAACGGTGTCAAGGTCAATTGTTATCATGGCGCATAAAACAATACCAAGCACGTTTCTGAAAAATGTCATCCAAAATGGCGTCGGGAGGCATGTTTGCCAGTTACAGCGTATAACATTGTCATTTTGTAAGACACATCCGACCAGTCTTGGTGTTAGGTAAGATTGGTAACGGCATTCTCATTTTTGTTTATTTTTAAAACCGGTGCTGAAGTGTACAACTACTCGGATCATTTATTTCTATTTAATTCAGACATCATTAAAAAAACTGACCAGTCAGTAACCAGAAATAAGACATACCAAATTTTATTTTGCGTAGTTTTCCTAGACTTTGAAGGTCATTGACAGACGGTCAGTATTTACAAGCTATTTAACCCTATCCAACGAGCTAAAAACTAAATAAAATTCAGAATAAAACTAAGTTATTATTTATGCAAATAATACATACCCAGGGCCTCCCCTGGTTTTTTTTTTCCTTTCGCAACCACTTTCGCCAAATGAAAAAAACTTTCGCCAAATGAAAAAAAAAGGAGCCAAATTTGAGAAATAAGAGCCAAAGTTGGAGCCATTTTTTGAGCCATTTTTTCATACAATAACGAAGACTTAAAGCCATTTTCAGAATAAACGGCATATATGCATTGATTCATTTAGGATCTCTTGTTTTTATAAAAGACTTTATTTATACCAACATTAATACAAGTAATACTTTAATAATACTATAAATCAATAGTTTAATGAAAGATGATAACTCATCATAGCAGTATTATCTTATATTAAGCTATTACAAGTATTATTTGTATTAATGTTTATATAACTAACATCTTTTAACATTCTCGACTACATGTAGGTCCTTAAACAGATTATGATAAATTCAGTATCAAAGTAAAAACAACAATCAGTGCTCACACTGGCCATTTTAAATTAATAGCCACACATTTTTTAGTTAAGAAAATAATAGCCAACCTTAATGCGTAAGAAAATTTGGTCAGTCGTAAGAGCCAAATTTTCAATCAGATTTTATTAAACTATCAGGGCCTCCTCTGGCTATATTTTTCTTTTTGTCACCACTTTCTCCAAGTGAAAGAAGTAGGAGCCTAGACTAGAATTTAAAATTTAAAAATAGGATTCCAGGAACTCCTTACACATTGATAAAACAAAGAATGATGGATTAAATAATGAATAGAAATATACTTTATGTATCTGTCATCTATATATCGTTTTTCTTTCCACCAACATGTATTTGTAAAGGACAGTTTTTCTCATTCGATTATGTAAAAAAAAAAAAAAAAAATTAAAAAAAAAAAATCCGAAATTATGTACCATCCGAAGTACTATGACACCGCACTTTCACGGCCCGAAATTTCAAAACATTTAATCGAAATACCATCAATTACGAACTTTTTTCATGCATTAATGTGTTTTGAATGCCAAAAATGGTCTTTCTTATCAAAGGGGAAAGAAACCACAACCCTAATAGTAGGATAATGTAGTTTTATGTCATTAATTGTCGATCTCAAAGTTGTGACAAATTGAAACTGCCGTCACGAAGCTAGGCACAATATTCAAACTTCAATGTTTTAATTACTTTATTGCAAGTGTTTTCACAGTTCACAATACATATGGGAGTTTGCTACCTATCAGGATCATGATGGGATAGCTATTAATGCAGATGAAAGTCGCGACTATGTTCATAATAGTGCGTGCACAAATTAATTTCATCTCTTCGTAGTTTGTGTACAGAAAAACAAACAGGAAACTGTACCTACTGTTGGATGCGTAACGGATTGTCTGATTGGTCAATCGCCAGAAAGATAACAAATAACACCATATCTGATTGGCTATTCGGTCCATTAACCACATGATGTTTGCGTGTATCAACAATGCCGATTATCCGACAACGAAGTGCCAATTAAGGGAATTAACAACTTTTACAAGCGATAATTGATAAGCGTGTGGCGACATCACAGGGGGTGTGAACGGATTATGTAATGTTTATTGCGGTCATTTATTACTTTGGGTGTCAAACAGACCATTATACCAAAAATGTATAATAAAAAAAAAATTTAAAAAAAATAAAATAAAATAATCGCCATTTCTTGTCGACATTTCTTTAAAATAATCGACAGTATTATAAAATAATCGCAAATGGCGACCATGGCGTATGGTAGCGTGAGCACTGAACAATTTTGTTTTATGATATCATTTAATATTATTAACAATGATTTTTTTAATTGCAAGAAAAGAAACAACAACTATTCTTATAATCTTACAATACACTTGCAATATAGTTCAGGTGACACAGTTGTAGATCATTTCATCTCTGAGTTCATATTACAACACAGTCACTTTTCACCTACAATTGCATGACGTGGTTTAGTTCTGGAACTAACGAACTGGCAAGATTGTGCTGGGCCGCAAAGTACACATTAACCATGGCAGCAGTCACGGCTGTTTCGCTTTTGGAAAGGGCTGCTTGGCGGGCCACATCCATGTTGACACTCATTTTAGCAGCACTGGCTACCTTCATGTGGTCTGAATTTAGAATGAAAAATATATAAGTTTAAAATTATATAAAAAAAATTAAATAAAATATTTCAATTTAGACTATATTTATCATCATGTGGTCTGAATTTAGAATGAGTGTACACCCAGAAGTGAAAACGTTAGAAAGTTGTGCTTTAATACAAAAGTCACAGTTTTGGATCATAGCGTAGCCAAGAATTTCCATTTTTCCCACGAATCCTTAAAATTTCTAACAGGTGAGTTCTGAATTTTGGCAAATTTAGAAGGTGGAGTCAAACAAGAATCTAAATCTAGCGGACGTTTACAAGCCATTTTTGCAATTGTCAACGTTTTACATCTTGGCATAGCTTATATAGGAAACATACGTCGAGGGTAATTAAATCAATTATGGCCATTGTTCTGATCATCTTTTGTTACAATATTATATATTTCTAAAAATAACAAGTAATAACTTACGATTTCTTTAATTTTCAACACCCGACGAAGTTTGCCACACACAAAAACAAACATCAACCATAGTTTCATTTTCGTTGTTTGATCGTCCGCCGATGTTTGTATAAGTGCTTAAAACCCGATATCAAGCTGTGTTGTCTTAATCCTATTATTACTTAATTGCGTCAATTATCTTCTCGGAGAGTGTCAGAAAGTTTGTTTACAACATGTTATTTTCAAGCATCAGTGATTCACAATGTACACGCGTGATCAATCGACTGGTTGTGATAATTTTATCGGTTTTTGTATGAAGCCAGCGAACGTTATTCTTGTAGTTTAGTGAACCAGTCCATTTTCAATTACTATTTCGCTCGTATCCGCTTACAGCATTGACAATATGTAAATATCGGCTTTTATTTTTTTTCGCAAATAATTTTCGCAAAAGCTTAAAAAAGATCGCAACTTTTGCTGTTCTTTCGCCATTTGCGACATTAGCGAATCACAGCGGAGGCCCAGATACCTATTCATAATTTTGCATTGCAGAGATGTTGAGATTTTATTTTATTTTCAGTAGGTGATAAAATTTGTGCTACTCTGTTTTTATCCTTAGGTTCTATAGTAATATAAAAATCTTTGGCAGAGTAAAAAGACGACAATTTTCAAGATTTTGATTTGAGAAGATACATATATTCAGGGCTCCAAGAATAGGATAGCCCGGGGCTAGTCCAATCTGAATCCGGGCTAGTCTCTCTTTCAAAAATGGTTGCCCGTCGGGCTAGTCTAAAAAAACTCGGGGCAATCAAAAATACAACCAGAAATTGTGTTTTATTGCGTGTAATTTGCAGCCGTATTTGTTAAAAATTATCTCCCTTCATTAAAGTTCATCAATTTGAAAGCGCGCATTTCATTGGTTGATTACATGATTTGAACAAATCGCATTACAGCTTTCATATTCACGCAAATTTGTCACGTTGGACAGAACAAGAAATATCATTCGAATATTATTAGTTTGAACGTAGATTTCTTTTTAATATACTTTTTTTCGATGAATTGCTGTATATTCTTTTTCTAAATAGCAAGTCTGTATCTTAAAAACGCTTAACAACGAACGCTTATTCACAAATGCAGGCTGCTAAATCAATCGGAACTCTTCGCCAATTTCCGTATTCCCAAGTGACGGAATCCGACGAGGCAGTTCCGATTGGCTGCTAAATAACACCGGGAACGCGCACCTGTTTTAGATGGTTTAATGTGCGGGACCCGGAACGGTTTTTGACGTGATTTACGGCGCGATCCTAAAACTGTAAAAAGAAAATAATTTTGTTTTAGTTATGTGATGCAATGGATATAAAAGGAAAATAGAACCTTCTAGTTTGATTCTAATCATATGTGTATTATTAATTAATTAAATAAAACAAAGTAAAAAAGAAAAACATTTGATATCGACAAAATGATGTACCGGCAACTATTCTGACATTGGTAATAATAATTTCGGGGCAAGTTAAAAAAAATCAGGGCAAGTTAAAAAAAATCAGGGCAAGTGGACTTTTGAAATCTACTTGCCCTGGGCTATTCCCCAATTTTAATTTTCTTGGAGCCCTGATATTGAATCAGTTTGCATGAATGTCATGAAATATTCAGGGTTTTAAAAAAATCACACTGTAAATACCTCAATTTTAACAGAGAACTTGGTTGAACATCAAGGATAAAGACCGAGTTTATCACCTACCAGAATGTATTGGTTATGTCTTATTTCTGGTCACTGATTGGTCAGTTTTTTTGATGATGCTCTATCAAAATTATGAATTTAATCAATTTTTCTGTAAGTCAATTTTTCAGCCTCTGTTTAAAAAACTTGTAAATCTAGTTAAATTCGTACTACTAACAGATATACAATAATCCGAGCCCCGGGCCTCCTCTGACCAATTTTTTTCTTGCGCCACCAATTGCGCCAAATGAAAAAAGTTGGAGCCAAATTGGAGAAGTTTGATCCATTTGGCTCTAATGGTCCAAGCCATATTTCTTCTAGAGTTTTATGTATAAATGTATTTTAAATGTGAAAGTAAGAGATTTGGTTTATATCTGGTACTCTAAGGAATGAAATGAATAAAACAGTGTTTCCGCGAGAGCGCGTTTCTTGCGTTTTTGAAGCACTAAAATGATCGGCGACGCGGCATAAATCAGCTTGTGCGTTTTTCGTGACACAATGAAATTGACTAGGCTAGCAATGAAATACCCGTCAAATTATCGTTGTAATACTTTCTTGAAAAGCTTCAAATGTAAGGAATCACGACTGAACTTATTTCTATTTACATCTTGGTCTATATTTAGAACAGAAAAAACTAATACCTGTACTTTCGTGTTATTGTCATCGTCATATTGATCATATTACATCTTATAATTTCATTTCAATTTACTTTATTATGCTAATCAGAATTAGGCTTTTGTTATGTTTCATGTAATTCATTTTACAGTGATTATAATGCCATCTTTGTGGCCCATGATTGGAAAATAAAATTATTCATTCTTGGTCTATTTTTAGAACAGGTTAAACTAATGTCTATAGTTTCCGCGTTATTGTCGTCGTCATCGACCGCGGGTATGTGGGTCTGAGTAGGTATATGCCTACATAAAAACACTACCAAATAAAAGCGCATAAATGATCATGATACGGATGCTAAAATGGCAGACAAACCCAAAATAAAACATTAACTTCCTTTTTTTGCTGACCAATCCACCGAAGATGTCTAATCAACTAATAATGCATGTCTATCTGACATCACATGGTCTATTCATCAAAATGCATCCAGGGCTTTTTTACCTTATATAACAGAGGCCTGTAAAGGGCCTCTTCCCAACTGAAAATTGGACTGTTTTTTCCCAACTGTGGCAGAAATATTTCAGAAGTCATTTCCTCTCTAAAAAGTTGCCTCCTATAACCCGATTTATATAAAGCCGCTTACTTATGCGATTTTTTTTTATTTTAACGCGACACGACATAATGACGTCATGTGACATGACGTCCCCCCACATGCTATTCTATGTTTAACGTCATTTTACTATGACATCAAAATACCATAGCAACCAGTACTTAAATGGGACATTACCATTAGCAAACTGTACATATACTGAAACAGTGTTATGGCAAACCCAAGAATTACACCAATGGTTAGTTTTTAAATGGAAAAAAGCCCACCTCAAACTTAGAAAATCCTACTAAAATTGCATATACCAACTGCAAGACACATGGGATCTTGAGATATCGCAAGTTAGATATCTCACGATAAGTTGCGATACATCTTGAGAAATTGTAAGATATATCTCTATTTATTTTGTGATATCAATGACTCAAGACACATTGAGATATCTCAAGATAATTATCTCAAAACAACTTAAGATATCTCAAGACAGTTATCTCAAGATAACTTGAGATATATTGAGATATCTTGAGATTAATTGAGATATCTCAATACAAATATCTCAATATAAATTGAGATATCTCAAGATAAAATGTGATATCTCAACATGGAGTATCTCAAGATAAATTAGACATATATCGAGATATCTCAAGATACGGTGCATCGCGGAGTATTACAATATACATATTTTACCGAGGTGTTCATAATCTGGGATTCGTAGCAATGCGGGTTTGTCTTATCGACAAATTACATTCTAACCGAAGTAGTTCTCTTCGCAAACAAACCGAATGGTAACAAACTTTGAAAATATGTTGAAATACAGACAAAAAATCCTTCATTTGACTGTTTTAGTAAAAAAAGGTTTGACCCTTAAGGGGGCACTCCACAGTTTAATGTACATTTCTCAATCATCAAACCCATGACAAGCTCTTAGCCTGAATCCTTGAGCAAAAATAAATCACATCATCATTGTGTCATACATTTCTTAGAAGACAATAAAATTACCCATGTTTCCATACCAAATAAAAGTATCAAAAAGCATTTTCTGTACAACTTTAGTCCCATTTCTTTAAGATTACCCCACCCCTTAAAACATGCTAAAAATGCAATTTTAGCAATATTTCAAATGTCAATAAATAAAAATAAAAAAAATTCCTACACATATCAGGGTCATGTCTGCACTCATAATGCTCTTGCATATCAGGAAATGCTAAATTTTACATACCTAGTCCGGCATTTTAAAAAGTTATTCCACGCTGATCTCCTCGTCAGTGAAAATCAGCCATTTTAACTACTTTTAGGAAGTTTTTGATTGGTTCACATTTTTCTATTTATAGCCTCCAAAAACCCCAAAGAATGCATATTCCAATACACCAAAATAAACTTAGAAGTAATCAAAACTGAAAAAACATCAAACATGTGCGTCATAATTATTATAAAGACCATCCATGGACCTAAAAGATGCTTAGTTGATTTCTTTCTGATTTACACCATGGACATTCATGCGAAACTGAGATGGACATTCATGCGAAACTGAGGAGTGCCCCCTATAGTAAAAACTTGTAGCGACTACTCCTCTGAAACTACTTGGCGGATTGTCATGAAACTTTACAGGAATGTTGCTCTTGATGTCTAATTGATCCTAGAAAAATTTCAGGTCGGCCGGAAATTCAAGATGGCCGTCAGAGCTAAAAATAGATTGTTAAACAATAAGTTTGAAGCGACTACTTCTTGAAAACTATAAGTATTATTGATATGGGACTTTTACTAAAATGATCAGCATGACATGATGTTGATCCTTGTGGAAAATTATTTTGATTCGATGTTAAACATGGCTGCCAGGGGCCATCTTTGGTTACATAGAGTTATATAGTAAAAACTTGTAGCGACTACTTCTCTGAAACTACTTGACGGATGTTTATGAAACTTCACAGGAATGTTGCTCTTGATGTTTAGTTGATCCTAGAAAAATTTCAGGTCGGCCGGAAATTCAAGATGGCCGCCACAGCTAAAAATAGATTTAAAATAAATAAGTTTGTAGCGACTACTTCTTCAAAACAATAAGAGATATTGATATGGGACTTTTTCTAAAATTATCAGAATGACATGATGTTGGTCCTTGTCAAAAATCGTTTTGATTTGACGTTAAACATGGCTGCCAGCGGTCATCTTTTTTTACATAGAGTTATATAATGAAAACTTGTAGCGACTACTCCTCTGAAACTACTTGACGGATTTTCATGAAACTTCACAGGAATGTTGCTCTTAATGTCTAATTGATCCTAGCAAAATTTCAGGTCGGCCGGAAATTCAAGATGGCCGCCACGGTTAAAAATAGATTTTCAAAAAACAAGTCTGTAGCGACTACTTCCTGAAATCAAAATCAATCAGTAGAGCTTCAAGGTCATTGACCTCTTGTTGTTTTTGTTTTTAGAGATCAGAGATCAGCAGAGCTTATGCCGTGGTGCGGCGTCCGTCTGTCCGTCCATCTGTCCGTAAACTTTTATTTGTAGCGACTACTCCTCTGAAACTTCTTGATGGATATTCATTAAACTTTACAGAAATGTTGCCCATGAAGTCTAGTTGATCCTAGCAAAAATTCATGTTGATGTGAAATCCAAGATGGCCACCAAAGCTAAAAATAGATTTTTAAAATACAAGTTTGTAGCGACTACTTCTTGAAAACTATAAGTGATATTGATATGGGACATTTTCTTAAATGATCAGCATGACATGATGTTAATCCTTGTCAAAAATTGTTTTGATTCGACGTTAAACATGGCTGCCAGTGGCCATCTTTGTTTACATAGAGTTATATAGTAAACATGGTTCGCACAGACTTGAAAAGGCCCTAAATTTTGATGAGTTGCTTGAAAAGGCCCTAAATTGCATGTCAGGCCCTAAAAAGTCCCTAAATTTACTCTATACGGCCCTAAAAATTAGTATTGGTGGCCCTAAATTTCATTTCGCACATTATTTGGGCTGTCAAGGTGTTGTTGCTTCTAAAAATAGAATGAATTCAAGAACGACAACTCCTACGAAATTTCTAAAAATAGAATGAATTCAAGAACGACAACTCCTACGAAATTAGATTTGTACTATTGTACATCGTACTCAGTTTGATTCATACTCGGTTATATTTCAAAGGGGAAGTTATTAGCCAGCCAACCGTGCAGCCATTTTTGCACGGCCGTTTTTGAAAAATCGCGGCCAATATTTGGTGGAGTGGGTGGGGTATAATTAAAAAAAAAAAATATTTTTTTTGGGCTAAACCACAGGTATTCGGGGAGTAGCTTAGACTTACACTTGAATTTTTCAGAAAAAACAAACAACATCATTTAAATACTAATCAAACACAAATTTAAAAAAATAAATATATATATATTACTAGACTAGTATAGCAATATAATTTAAAAAAAAAAAAAAAATATATATATATATATATATATTACTATACTAGTATAGCAATATATTTTTTTTTTTTTTAAATTTGTGTTTCTAATATAGTAATATATATATATATATATATATTTTTTTTTTTTTAAATTATATTGCTATACTAGTCTAGTATTTTTTAAATTTGTGTTTTTAATGTTTGATTAGTATTTAAATGATGTTTTTTTTTCTGAAAAATTCAAGTGTAAGTCTAAGCTACTCCCCGAATACCTGTGGACAAGGCCACAGAGCTGAAAACGGTTTAATCTTAGGTAGGTCCAGGTTTATTGGCTATAAATACAGTAAAACCCAGCTAATGCAACCGCTTACAATATACACATTTAGTAGTTTTTTAGCTCTACTGGCCGAAGGCCAGCAGAGCTTATGGGATGCCGAGTTGTCCGTCGTCCGTCCGTCCGTCCGTTGTTAACTTTTGTCTCGTTAAGACGATATGGCCTTCATTTTTCATCCCATCTTTACCAAACTTTAACAGGTTGTTAATATCAATGGAAGCTCGGATGAGTTCGAAAACCAGCCAGATCGGACTAGTAACAGCGGAGTTATGGCCCTTGATTTAGTTAAAAATGCTATATTGCTAAATTGTGCCTCGTTAAGACGATAGGGCATTCATTTTTCATCCTATCTTTACCAAACTCTACCAGATTGGTAATATCAATGAAAGCTCGGACAAGTTCGAAAACCAGCCAGATTGGACCAGTAACAGCGGAGTCATGGTCCTTGATTTAGTTAGAATTGCTATATTTTGCCTCGTTAAGACGATATGGCCTTCGTTTTTCATCCTATCTTTACCAAACTTTACCACATTGTTAATATCAATAAAAGGTCGGATAAGTTCGAAAACCAGCCATATCGGACTAGTAACAGCGGAATTGTGTCCCTTGATTTAGTTAAAAATGCTATATTTTGCATCGTTAAGACGATAGGAGCTTCATTGTTCATCCGATCTTAACCAATCTTTATCAGATTGTTAATGTCGTTGAAAGCTCGAACAAGTTCGAAAACCAGCTATATCGGACTAGTAACAGCGGAGTTATGGCCCTTGATTTAGTTCAAAATGCTATATTTTGCCTCGTTAAGACGATAGGGGCTTCATTGTTCATCCGATCCTTACCAAACTTTATCAGATTGTTAATATCAATGAAAGCTTGGACAAGTTCGAAAACCAGCTATATCGGACTAGTAACAGCGGAGTTATGGCCCTTGATTTAGTTCAAAATGCTATATTTTGCCTCGTTAAGACTATAGAGGCTTCATTGTTCATCCGATCTTTACCAAACTTTATCAGATTGTTAATATTAATGAAAGCTCGGACAAGTACGAAAACCAGTATTATCGGAGTTGTAGCCCTTGATTTACTTCAAAATGATATATTTTGCCTCGTTAAGACGATAGGGCCTTCATTTTTCATCCGATCTTTACCAAACTTTATCAGATTGTTAATGTCTATGAAAGCTTGGTCAAGTTCGAAAACCAACCAGATCGGACCAGTAATAGCGGAGTTGTAGCCCTTGATTTACTTCAAAATGATATATATTTTGCCTCGTTAAGACGATAGGGCCTTCATTTTTCATCCGATCTTTACCAAACTTTATCAGATTGTTAATGTCTATGAAAGCTTGGTCAAGTTCGAAAACCAACCAGATCGGATCAGTAATAGCGGAGTTATAGCCCTTGATTTTCTTAAAAATGCTATAATTTGCCTCGTCATCTAATCTTTGGCAATCTTTACCAGTTTTTATGACAGTATTTTTTTTATATTATTATTAATTTTATTTTATTTTATTTTATTTTATTTTTTATATTTTTTGTTTTAATTTTTTTTGTTTTATTTTTTTATTTTTTTTTTAGCTCTACTGATCAGAGATCAGCAGAGCTTATGCCGTGGTGCGGCGTCCGTCCGTCCGTCTGTCCGTCTGTCCGTCCGTCTGTCCGTTAACTTTTATTTGTAGCGACTACTCCTCTGAAACTACTGGATGGATATTCATAAAACTTTACAGAAATGTTGCCCATGAAGTCTAGTTGAACCTAGCAAAAATTCATGTTGATGTGAAATCCAAGATGGCCGCCAAAGCTAAAAATAGATTTTTTAAATTCAAGTTTGTAGCGACTACTTCTTGAAAACTATAAGTGATATTGATATGGGACTTTTTTTAAAATGATCAGCATGACATGATGTTGATCCTTGTCGAAATTTATTTCGATGCGACTTTAAACATGGCCGCTAGCAGCCATCTTTGTTTACATAGATTTATATAGTAAAAACTTGTAGCGACTACTCCTCTGAAACTACTGGATGGATATTCATGAAACTTTACAGAAATGTTGCCCATGAAGGCTAGTTGATCCTAGCAAAAATTCATGTTGATGCACAATCCAAGATGGCCGCCAAAGCTAAAAATAGATTTTTAAAATACAAGTTTGTAGCGACTACTCCTTGAAAACTATAAGTGATATTGATATGGGACTTTTTCTAAAATGATCAGCATGACATGATGTTGGTCCTTGTCAAAAATCGTTTTGATTCGACGTTAAACATGGCTGCCAGTGGCCATCTTTGTTTACATAGAGTTATATAGTAAAAACTTGTAGCGACTACTCCTCTGAAACTACTTGACAGATGTCCATGAAACTTCACAGGAATGTTGCTCTTGATGTCTAGTTGATCCTAGAAAAATTTCAGGCTGGCCGGAAATTCAAGATGGCCGCCACGGCTAAAAATAGATTTAAAATAAATAAATTTGTAGCGACTACTTCTTGAAAACTGTAAGTGATATTGATATGGGACGTTTTCTAAAATGATCAGCATGACATGATGTTGATCCTTGTCGAAATTTATTTCGATGCGACTTTAAACATGGCCGCTAGCGGCCATCTTTGTTTACATAGATTTATATTGTAAAAACTTGTAGCGACTACCCCTCTGAAACTACTGGATGGATATTCATGAAACTTTACAGAAATGTTGCCCATGAAGTCTAGTTGATCCTAGCAAAAATTCATGTTGATGCAAAATCCAAGATGGCCGCCAAAGCTAAAAATAGATTTTTAAAATACAAGTTTGTAGCGACTACTCCTTGAAAACTATAAGTGATATTGATATGGGACTTTTTTCTAAAATGATCAGCATGACATGATGTTGGTCCTTGTCAAAAATCGTTTTGATTCGACGTTAAACATGGCTGCCAGTGGCCATCTTTGTTTACATAGAGTAATATAGTAAACACTTGTAGCGACTACTCCTCTGAAACTACTTGGCGGATTTTCATGAAACTTTACAGGAATGTTGCTCTTGATGTCCAATTGATCGTAGCAAAATTTCAGGTCGGCCAAAAATTTAAGATGGCCGCCACAGCTAAAAATAGATTTTTAGCTCTACTGATCAGAGATCAGCAGAGCTTATGCCGTGGTGCGGTGTCCGTCGTCCGTCCGTCCGTCTGTCTGTCCGTCCGTCTGTCCGTTAACTTTTTTTTTGTAGCGACTACTCCGAAACTACTGAATGGATTTTCATGAAACTTTACAGAAATGTTGCCCATGAAGTCTAGTTGATCCTAGCAAAAATTCATGTAGATGTGACATCCAAGATGGCCGCCAAATCTAAAAATAGGTTTTTAAAAAACAAGTTTGTAGCGACTACTTCTTGAAAACTCTAAGGGATATTGCTATGGGACTTTTTCTAAAATGATCAGCATGACATGATGTTGGTCCTTGTCGAAAATCGTTTTGATTCGACGTTAAACATGGCTGCCAGCGGCCATCTTTGTTTACATAGAGTTATATAATGAAAACTTGTAGCGACTACTCCTCTGAAACTACTTGACGGATTTTCATGAAACTTCACAGGAATGTTGCTCTTGATGTCTTATTGATCCTAGCAAAATTTCAGGTCGGCCGGAAATTCAAGATGGCCGCCACGGCTAAAAATAGATTTTTAAAAAATAAGTTTGTAGCGACTACTTCTTGAAAACTATAAGAGATATTGATATGGGACTTTTTCTAAAATGATCAGGATGACATGATGTTGGTCCTTGTCGAAAATCGTTTTGATTCGACGTTAAACATGGCTGCCAGCGGCCATCTTTGTTTACATAGAGTTATATAATGAAAACTTGTAGCGACTACTCCTCTGAAACTACTTGACGGATTTTCATGAAACTTCACAGGAATGTTGCTCTTGATGTCTAATTGATCCTAGCAAAATTTCAGGTCGGTCGGAAATTCAAGATGGCCGCCACGGCTAAAAATAGATTTTTAAAAAATAAGTTTGTAGCGACTACTTCTTGAAAACTATAAGAGATATTGATATGGGACTTTTTCTAAAATGATCAGCATGACATGATGGTTATCCGAGTCGAACATTATTTTGATTCGACGTTAAACATGGCTGCCAGTGGCCATCTTTGTTTACATAGAGTTATATATTGAAAACTTGTAGCGACTACTCGTCTGAAACTACTTGACGGATTTTCATGAAACTTCACAGGAATGTTGCTCTTGATGTCTAATTGATCCTAGCAAAATTTCAGATCGGCCAGAAATTCAAGATGGCCGCCACAGCTAAAAATAGATTTAAAAAAAATAAGTTTGTAGCGACTACTTCTTGAAAACTATAAGTGATATTGATATGGGACTTTTTCTAAAATTATCAGCATGACATGATGGTTATCTGGGTCGAACATTATTTTGATTCAATGTTAAACATGGCTGTCAGCGGCCATCTTTGTTTACATAGAGTTATATAATGAAAACTTGTAGCGACTACTCCTCTGAAACTACTTGACGGATTTTCATGAAACTTCACAGGAATGTTGCTCTTGATGTCTTATTGATCCTAGCAAAATTTCAGGTCGGCCGGAAATTCAAGATGGCCGCCACTGCTAAAAATAGATTTTCAAAATTCAAGTTTTTAGCGACTTCTTCCTGAAAACAAAATCAATCAGTAGAGCTTCAAGGTCATTGACCTCTTGTTAAAAAATAAGTTTGTAGCGACTACTTCTTGAAAACTATAAGTGATATTGATATGGGACTTTTTCTAAAATGATCAGCATGACATTATGTTGATCCTAGTCAAACATTATTTTGATTCGACGTTAAACATGGCTGCCAGTGGCCATCTTTGTTTACATAAGAGTTTGTATAGTAAAAATGTGTAGTGACTACTCCTCTGAAACCACTAGATTGATTTTCATGAAACTTCACAGGAATGTTGCTCTTGATGTCTAGTTGATCCTAGCACAATTTCAGGTCGGCTGGAAATTCAAGATGGCCACCACAGCTAAACATAGATTTTTAAAAACAAGTTTGTAGCGACTACTTCTTGAACACTGTAAGTGATATTGATATGGGACTTTTTCTGAAATGATCAGCATGACAAGATGTTGATCCTTGTCAAAAATTATTTTGATTCGACATTAAACATGGCTGCCAGTGGCCATCTTTGTTTACCTAGAGTTATATAGTAAAAACTTCAACTTGTAGCGACTACTCCTCTGAAACTACTTGACAGTTTTTATGAAACTTCACTTCACCTAGCTATCAAAATCTATCAGTAGAGCTTCAAGGTCATTGACCTCTTGTTTAAATTATTATTATTAAATTTTTTCCCCCTAGTTTTGAAATTATTACTTATTTTTCATTTTTTTTTTTTTTTTTTTTTTAGCTCTATGTTGGACCAGTCGGACCAGTAACAGAGGAGTTATGGCTCTTGATTTAGTTTAAAATCCTATATTTTGCCTCGTTAATATGGTATGGCCTTCATTTTGATCTTTATCAAACTTTACCAGATTCTTTAGTTATGGCCCTTGATTTAGTTAAAAAGCTGTTTTTTGCCCGAAACTTTCAAAAAAATGTAAATGGCAGTCACTCGCTACATTGATGTTATAAGAGCCATGTTAGCCAGTAGAGCGTCCACAGGCCCTCTTGGGCCTCTTGTTTTACAGGTGACTGCTTAATGCAGCACTATAGTTTGCAGAAAGCTATTAGAGGAGCTTTCTACAATACTATCATGCTGCATTAAGCTGCCACCTATCTTCTTGTAGGGGTCACTTTAGAGGGGTTTTACTGTAGCAGTAAGCAGGAATTTTAGTCAAACGCATAATTATGCTATAAATATTGAGGCCCTAAATTTAGCGAAAATGTCCCTAAAAAGGCCCTAAATTTAGGTTTGAAAAGTCTGTATGAACCATGGTAGTTATATAATGAAAACTTGTAGCGACTACTTCTCTGAAACTACTAGACGGATTTTCATGAAACTTCACAGGAATGTTGCTCTTGATGTCTAATTGATTCAGGTCGGCCGGAAATTCAAGATGGCCGCCACGGCTAAAAATAAATTTTCAAAAAAACAAGTTTGTAGCGACTACTTCCTGAAATCTAAATCAATCAGTAGAGCTTCAAGGTCATTGACCTCTTGTTTACTTTTTTTTTCTGTTGTTTTGGTCGATTCTTACACATATATGTTGCCCCCCCCCCCCCCCCCCCCCCCCGCACCCCAGCCTCTCCCCCCCCCCCACACCCCACCCCACCCCCACTTGAAACTTTTTTTTTTTTTACATATTTCTGTGTTGCTTTATTCAATTCTTACACATATATGTTGCCCCCTTCCCCCGCCCCATCCACCCCCGTCTCTCAACCCCCCCCCCCCCCCCCCCCCCCCCCACTCCACTTGAAACTTTTTTAATTTTTTAGCTCTACTGATCAGAGATCAGCAGAGCTTATGCCGTGGTGCGGCATCCGTCGTCCGTCTGTCCGTAAACTTTTTTTTGTAGCGACTTCTCCTCTGAAACTACTGAATGGATTTTCATGAAACTTTACAGAAATGTTGCCCATGAAGTCTAGTTGATCCTAGCAAAAATTTATGTTGATGTAAAATCCAAGATGGCCGCCAGATCTAAAAATAGGTTTTTAAAAAACAAGTTTGAAGCGACTTCTTCATGAAAACTATAAGTGATATTGATATGGGACTTTTTCTAAAATGATCAGCATGACATGATGTTGGTCCTTGTCGAAAATCGTTTTGATTCGATGTTAAACATGGCTGCCAGCGGCCATCTTTGTTTACATAGAGTTATATAATGAAAACTTGTAGCGACTACTCCTCTGAAACTACTTGACGGATTTTCATGAAACTTCACAGGAATGTTGCTCTTGATGTCTAATTGAT
This sequence comes from Cyrtodaria siliqua, assembly GCA_037043455.1. Classification (NCBI taxonomy): domain Eukaryota; kingdom Metazoa; phylum Mollusca; class Bivalvia; order Adapedonta; family Hiatellidae; genus Cyrtodaria; species Cyrtodaria siliqua. The sequence goes on from JAWPHD010009953.1 coordinate 31,141, forward strand.
CCTAGCAAAAGTTCAGGTTGGCCGGAAATTCAAGATGGCCGCCACGGCTAAAAATAAATTTTCAAAATACAAGTTTGTAGCGACTACGTCTTGAAAACTATAAGTGATATTGATATGGGACTTTTTGTAAAATGATCAGCATGACATGATGGTTATCAGAGTCAAACATTATTTTGATGCGAAGTTAAACATGGCTGCCAGTGGCCATCTTTGTTTACATAGAGTTATATGATGAAAACTTGTAGCGACTACTCCTCTGAAACTACCTGACGGATTTTCATGAAATTTCACAGGAATGTTGCTCTTGATGTCTAATTGATCCTAGCAAAATTTCAGGTCGCCCGGAAATTCAAGATGGCTGCCATGGCTAAAAATAGATTTTCAAAATACAAGTTTGTAGCGACTACTACTTGAAGACTATAAGTGATATTGATATTGGACTTTTTGTAAAATGATCAGCATGACATGATGTTGGTCCTTGTCAAAAATTGTTTTGATTCAACGTTTACATAGAGTTATATAGTAAAAACTTGTAGCGACTAATCCTTTGAAACTACTTGGCAGATTTTCATGAAACTTTACAGGAATGTTGCTCTTAATGTTTAATTGATCCTAGCAAAATTTCAGATCGGCCAGAAATTCAAGATGGCCGCCATAGCTAAAATTAGATTTTTTAAAGAAGAAGTTTGTAGCGACTATGTCTTGAAAACTATAAGTGATATTGATATGGGACTTTTTGTAAAATGATCAGCATGACATGATGGTTATCAGAGTCAAACATTATTTTGATTCGACGTTAAACATGGCTGTCAGCGGCCATCTTTGTTTACATAGAGTTATATAATGAAAACTTGTAGCGACTATTCCTGTGAAACTACTTGACGGATTTTCATGAAACTTCACAGGAATGTTGCTCTTGATGTCTAATTGATCCTAGCAAAATTTCAGGTCGGCCGGAAATTCAAGATGGCCGCCACGGCTAAAAGTAATTTTTCAAAAAACAAGTCTGTAGCGACTAATTCCTGAAATCAAAATCAATCAGTAGAGCTTCAAGGTCATTGACCTCTTGTTTTTTTACATATTTCTTACACATACCTTCTTACACATATATGTTGCTCCCTCTCCTTCCCCCCACCCCATCCCCTGCCTCTCTCCCCACCACCTCACACACACGCACACACTCTCGATTTTATTTTTTGTTTACACACACACGAAACTTTTTTTTTTTTTACATATTTCTGTGTTGTTTTTGTCAAATCTTACACATAGCTATCTTGCCCCCCCCCCCCCCCTCGGAATATTTTTATTTTGTTTTACCATATTTCTGTGTTGTTTTGGTCAATTCTTACATAGCATTTTACGCATATATGTTGCCTTCCTCACCCCCAGCCTCTCCCCCATCCCCTCTCAAAACTCGATTTTTAATTTATTTTTTTTACATATTTTGTTGTTTTGGTGAATTCTTACATAGCTTCTTACACATATTTATTGCCCTCACCAACCCCACTCCCCCCACCACCACTCAAAACTTTATTTTTATTTTTAGCTCTACTGATCAGAGATCAGCAGAGCTTATGCCATGGTGCGGTGTCCGTCGTCCGTCTGTCTGTCCGTCCGTAAACTTTTTTTTGTAGCGACTACTCCTCTGAAACTACTGAATGGATTTTCATGAAACTTTACAGAAATGTTGCCCATGAAGTCTGGTTGATTCATATTGATGTGAAATCCAAGATGGCCACCAAATCTAAAAATAGGTTTTTAAAAAACGAGTTTGTAGCGACTACTTCTTGAAAACTCTAAGTGATATTGATATGGGACTTTTTCTAAAATGATCAGCATGACATGATGTTGGTCCTTGTCGAAAATCGTTTTCATTCGATGTTAAACATGGCTGCCAGCGGCCATCTTTGTTTACATAGAGTAATATAATTAAAACTTGTAGCGACTACTCCTCTGAAAGAACTTGACGGATTTTCATGAAACTTCACACGAATGTTGCTCTTGATGTCTTATTGATCCTAGCAAAATGTCAGGTCGGCCGGAAATTCAAGATGGCTGCCATGGCTAAAAATAGATTTTCTAAATACAAGTTTGTAGCGACTACTTCTTGAAAACTATACAGTTACTGCCACGCGGATTACGCGGGGATTTTATCTCACCGCGAACACACTGATTTTGTCCCCGCGATCGGCGGACAGTCCACTCAACGCGGGGGACAATAACTTTTGACCATCGCGACAAAATCACCGTGATCCGTTTTGATTCGCACACCGCTTTACCCGTGTGAAATCGCAGGCCATCGCCGCGATTTACCTTCAGTATCAATGTACAATTTTGCAGTCAATTTAATGCATTATTATTCAATAACTATTAAAAAATCGAAGCAGAAGACAATTTTATTTTTGTTTTCGGAAAATTCAAATGCCCGGATAATGTATTCACGATAGTTATATGGCGGTTCCTATTACCGACTTCGCGGTGACTTAACATAAAATTCAATTAGTAATTCTTATACTGGAAATTAGAATTATATTTTTAATTAATCGTTATTTGTAACACATTTTACTATTCTGCTGTTGATTATTAATACATGGATGGGTTCTAAGTCAGTCAGAAATAATCCGAAAAAAAATGTAAAGAATTCCGGGTCATAACCCCGTTATTAGTGCCGCCTTGTTAATAGGTACACATATCACAAAGGATTGTGGGTAGCCAATTTATGCCCGGTGAAGAGAAATGCGACTTTTGGACAACAAAAACGAAAAACACGTGTTAGTAAATGCATTAAAAGTTTGTAATACGTATTGCTTTCGAAATTTATTCATTGTAATTTATCAGTTTTATTACATTTTTTATTGATCCCTGCTCTAATTTCCCCCGCTCTCCCCCGTGAACCTATCACAGATAATCGCAGTGATTGCTTTGTTTCGAGACTGGATTTTGCTATCGCGGCGATTTTTACGGTCGCGGGGAATCCCCGCGATATTTCGGGTGACAATATGCGGTACGATCGCGGCGATTTGTGACTTAGATTGAAAAACCGCCGCGGAGATGCTGCGAAAAAGTCGTAATCCGCGTGGCAGCAACTGTAAGTGATATTGATATGGGACTTTTTCTAAAATGATCAGCATGACATGGTGTTGGTCCTTGTCAAAAATCGTTTTGATTCGATGTTAAACATGGTTGTCGGCAGCTATCTTTGTTTACATAGAGTTATATAATGAAAACTTGTAGCGACTACTCCTCTGAAACTACTTGACGGATTTTCATGAAACTTAACATGAATGTTGCTCTTGATGTCTAATTGATCCTAGCAAAATTTCAGGTCGGCCGGAAATTCAAGATGGCCGCCACGGCTAAAAATATTCCTGAAATCAAAATCAATCAGTAGAGCTTCAAGGTCATTGACCTCTTGTTATTTTTTATGCCCCCAACCCCACCCCACATTGTTTTAGCCTTGTTTTCTGATGATATATACTAGTTAGCTATATAATTTATTATTCTCTGAAAAATCGAATAGTCGAGCTGCGCTGTTCTCCGACAGCTCTTGTTACATTTAAAAATTAATATTCCTATATGATATAGACATCGGTTTTCGAATGATAGCCAACCTCATTATTTAAAGATTAACTTTGAATTAGTATTTAAATCTTTATTCAGTATTATTTGTGGTGCCCTCTTTTGACATTTTGTTATTTTTATGTTTTCAGCTTTCGAATTAACTCCCTTTCCCCAAATAGTGCAACAGTAGTCAGACGATGATATAATGTAAGCGTTATAAATATTTTCTTCATATCGTATGTTAAATAGTAAATAATATGTTTTAATAATGCAATTTTCGTATTGAGTGTTGAACAAACTTTAGATATTTGATACCTCCACCACAATATACCGTCATATATATCCTTACATGTGTTGAAAATGATGTAAAAACAGCATACAAACGAACGATAAATATGTTCAGTGAATAAATGTAGACTGAGACCTAGTGGGTTTCTTTTATTACTTGAAATATTTAGCAAGTGCTGCCCCCAGCCCCACTGTAATGTGACAAGATGACCACCCCCTGGCCAGCCCCACTGTAATGTGACAAGATGACCACCCCATGGCCAGCCCCACTGTAATGTGACAAGGTGACCACCCCCTGCCCAGCCCCACTGTAATGTGACAAGATGACAACCCCCTGCACAGCCCCACTGTAATGTGACAAGATGACCACCCCCTGTCCAGCCCCACTGTAATGTGACAAGGTGACCACCCCCTGCCCAGCCCCGCTGTAATGTGACAGGATGACAAACCCTGCCCAGCCCCACTTTAATGTGACGAGATTACAAAACCCTGCCCAACCCCACTGAAATGTGGAAGGATGACCACCCCCTGCCCAGCCTTACTTTAATGCGACAGGATTACAAACCCCTGCCCAGCCCTAATGTAATGTGACAGGATGACCACCCTCTACCCAGCCCCACTGTAATTTGGCAAGGCTGAGAGTACTGGGGATTCTCTCATCAAATGATACCCTTGAAAATGAGACGGCACAAATAATAGAGAAAAGAATGCCATCTATTTAATTACAAGTTCTTCAAAGTTTATACAGAAGCCAGGGTTCGGCACTAATGCAGGTCCGCTTATTTCACAGCTGGGGGCTTGAGACAGGATTACAGGATGTTGATTGAGTCACTGGTCACTGTGGTCCAATAGTCAATTTTACAGTAATTGGTCTTGCGTAAGATGCGTGTTAGACTGGGTATCGTTTTTTTTACTCGCTTCGAGTGTCCTCTATAGAAATAATTAACACTGAACCGTCTTTATCGAAAATGCTTGTGTAATTGGAAAAAAAAAGGATTTTGATTCTTTTGCGCAAATCACTTTCGCAAATTTGTTTTTTCTTGTGCCACATTTCATTCTTATGCGCATTTGGTGCCATTTGCGCATCCCAGTGCGAGCCCTGGGTAAGTATAACTACATGAGAAGGACCACCTATCGGTCAGAAGGACCACCAGTTTTCAAAGGCAAAAAGTCCTGCAGGCTTCCTACTCATAAAAGTTAGTGTCAAACCCTGAAAACATGTTTTATCATGTGTAATTTGAAGCCATATTTGTTGAAAAATAAAAAGTTCTCTCCCTTGATTCAAGTTCTTCAGTTTCAAAGAGCGCATTTCATTGATTGATTACACGATTTGATCCAATCACATTACAGCTGTCGAACCCTGGAAGCCTTGGTAGCTCAATGGATATGGCATTGGCTTTAGAGCTGCAGACCTCAACGCTGACGGAGGCATGTCTGATGGGATACTTCATCTACATCTCATCTCTGTCTACGGTTGCTGTCGCTATATATCCTAATGATGTATAAACCTTTTTTTTTCGAAATTTATATGTAGTATTGTACATGTGTGTTTTATGATTGCAGAGACTTCATAGAGAACTATCTACTGGACTTCTCGAAGGCTCACCCAGGGATTGTTGTGTACCTACAGCCTCGACGATTTAAAACACCAGTTATACGGGCAGAATTCTGTACGTATAGCAAAAGAATAGTAATTTAAACACTGCTGTAACATTTCATATACATGACTTTAATAAATCTTAAAATGTCACCAATCAGAGTACTATTGGGTTACGTGTGTGCAGCATAGCCAGTACACAGGATTCACCGCATTGTCATATTCACCATTGTCATATTCACCATTGCCATATTCACCATTGTCAACTCATATTCACCATTGTCATATTCACTATTGTCAACTCATATTCACCATTGCCATATTCACCATTGCCATATTCACCATTGTCATATTCACCATTGCCATATTCACCATTGCCATATTCACCATTGTCAGATTAACCATTTTCATATTCACCATTGTCATATTCACCATTGTTGTCATATTCACCATTGCCATATTCACCATTTCGACCAGTAATCATCTTCCAAAATAGTATAAGGTTGCCATAACCTACCTACATTTTATACTTCATGGATTCTGTTTTAGTCAAACTTCAGTGTGTACATGTACATCTAGTTGAGCACTGTAGATCAAAAGTAGGTCACTTTGTCCAATCTTGACCAACTCTTTATTCTGATGGAATTTTTCACTACCTCCATTTCTCAGTCCCCAATAGCCTTCACTGTCATATCAAATAACATACGCTTGTTGTAAAGCTAAACAAATAATATTTATTTTCTCAATGATGCTTCTATCTTGCTGTCACAAATGCATAACGGGGCATCAGTGTCCCATAGACACAAGTTATTATTTACCTTCGTGAAAGTGGGGAATATAGAAATGGCGTCAGTGTGTTGCAAACCGAGCGTAGACTGCGCCACAGCGTACTGAAGCAGTCTATACCGAGCCATTTTTTAGGCTGAAATCTGATTGGCTAATCATAAGGTCAATCTGACGTGACGTCTAATGCAATGTTGTCGAGTAAAGTATCGTAGCGTGATAACGGGTCTGATTTTAATGAGATTGGTTGCAAACTTGTGTTGTCTACTCTTCAAGAACTGCTATACCTGCGTACACCAAACTTGGTGCGCAAGGTCAGTACAGGTAATGATGTGTAGGCAGCTGATTCATCGGATACAAATTACAGGAGTTATTGCCCTTTATAGTTAGTGAAGTCTTAATATTGTAAAATGTTGTCTCCTACTCCTTTAAAACAATAAGAGCTATCCTGACCAAACTAGGTATGTATGATCAATACCTGACCAAACCAGATATGTATGATCAATACCTGACCAAACTAATACCTGACCAAACTAGGTATGTATGATCAATACCTGACCAAACTAGATATGTGTGATCAATACCTGACCAAACTAGGTATGTCTGATCAGTACCTGACCAAACTAGGTATGTATGATCAATACCTGACCAAACTAGATATGTATGATCGATACCTGACCAAACTAATACCTGACCAAACTATGCGTGTACGCATGATCAATACCTGACCAAACTAGGTATGTATGATCATTACCTGACCAAACTAATACCTGACCAAACTATGCGTGTATGTATGATCAATACCTGACCAAACTAGGTATGTATGATCAATACCTGACCCAACTAGGTATGTATGAATCAATTCCTTACCCAGCTAGGTATGTATGATCAATACAGTGAATACCATGTAATCTTGTGTACGAGACAAGGGCAGATAAATCTGATAAAAATTACAAGAGTTAAAGCCCTTTATAATTCTGAAGTCTTAATATTGTAAAATGTTGTTGCCTAATTCTCGAAAACTATGAGGCTCATATCATTATCATGAGGCTTAACATTATACAGACTATAACATTATACAGACCGATAACATTATACAGACCATAACATTATACAGACCATAACATTATACAGACCATATACAGACCATAACATTATACAGACCATAACATTATACAGACCATTATACAGACCATAACATTATACAGACTATATTATTATACAGACTATAACATTATACAGACCATAACATTATACAGACTAACATTATACAGACCATACCATTATACAGACTATAACATTATACAGACCATAACATTATACAGACCATAACATTATACAGACCATATACAGACCATAATATTATACAGACCATAACATTATACAGACCATAACATTATACAGACTATAACATTATACAGACCATAACATTATACAGACTATAACATTATACAGACCATAACATTATACAGACCATAACATTATACAGACTATAACATTATACAGACCATATACAGACCAGAACATTATACAGACCATAACATTATACAGACCATAACATTATACAGACCATAACATAATACAGACCATAACATTATACAGACTATAACATTATACAGACCATAACATTATACAGACCATAACATTATACAGACCATATACAGACCATAACATTATACAGACCATAACATTATACAGACCATTATACAGACCATAACATTATACAGACCATAACATTATACAGACCATAACATTATACAGACCATAGCATTATACAGACCATAACATTATACAGACTATAACATTATACAGACCATTACATTATACAGACCATAACATTATTCAGACCATAAAATTATACAGACTATAACATTATACAGACCATAACATTATACAGACAATAACATTATACAGACCATAACATTATACAGACCATAACATTATACAGACCATAACATTCATTATACATACCATAACATTATACAGACCATAACATTATACAGACCATAACATTATACAGACCGTAACATTATACAGACCGTAACATTATACAGACCGTAACATCATACCATTATACAGACCATAACATTATACAGACCGTAACATTATACAGACCATAGCATTATACAGACCATAACATTATACAGACCATTACATTATACAGACCATAACATTATACAGACCATAACATTATACAGACTATAACATTATACAGACCATAACATTATACAGACAATAACATTATACAGACCATAACATTATACAGACCATAACATTATACAGACCATAACATTCATTATACATACCATAACATTATACATACCATAACATTATACAGACCATAAGATTATACAGACCGTAACATTATACAGACCGTAACATTATACAGACCGTAACATCATACCATTATACAGACCAAAACATTATACAGACCGTAACATTATACAGACCATAACATTATACAGACCCATAACATTATACAGACCATAACATTATACTACAGACCATAACTTTATACAGACCATAACATTATACAGACTATAACATTATACAGACCATAACATTATACAGACTATAACATTATACAGACCATGACATTATACTGACTATGACATTATACAGACCATAACATTATACAGACTATAACATTATACAGACCATAACATTATACAGACTATAACATACAGACCATAACATTATACAGACTATAACATTATATAGACCATAACATTATACAGACTATAACATTATACAGACCATGACATTATACAGACTATAACATTATACAGACTATAACATTATACAGACTATAACATTATACAGACCATAACATTATACAGACCATAACATTATACAGACTATAACATACAGACCATAACATTATACAGACCATAACATTATACAGACTATAACATTATACAGACCATACGATTATACAGACTATAACATTATACAGACCATAATATTATACAGACTATAACATTATACAGACCATGACATTATACAGACTATAACATTATACAGACCATGACATTATACAGACTATAACATTATACAGACCATAACATTATACGGACTATAACATACAGACCATAACATTATACAGACCATAACATGCAGTTACTTCATACTTGATAAAGTATTTTGTATCTTACCAATATGCTGTGTTTTTCAGTAAATGGTTACACAGAACAGATCGTTCTTTCAAAGTGTGACAAGGATGCCATTGCCCAGTGGGTGGGGCTGATGCGGGGCCGATCAGGGGTTCAGATACAGCGCCTCCGGAAAGATTGGCACACAGACATCCCCTCAGTACAGGGTGTGTGGCACCCATTCATGTTCAAGGACACTAGACTCACTGTAATGGACACGAGAAACAGGCAGTTATCCGAGTACGTGTCCCTGTACACGTCGGCCACACAAAGACTTGCGGAACTGGCCTCAGACAGTTCAGGTGTAACTAACTGTAAACAGTCAAATAGTGGTGGTGATGGAAGTAATACTGAAAATGTGAAAAGCTGATGAATATTTTCATTATAGAGTAACGAGGCAATTATAATATCATACATGAACACTAATGCTAATAGTTAAAGACTTTGGCAGATAGATGTGATGTAACCTGGATCAGGTTAAATTAATATGTGAAAAGATACTGGCATTCCGGTATTGGGAATATAGTAAATATGGACGTAGCTCAAAACCAATAGATTCATCATTGAGTGGGTCTGTCTGATATTGTCTGATATTGTCGCAGGCTCTACATGATATTCCTCTTGGTACTCCTTTGGCTTTTACTTGATGGAAGCGTATTTTATCGACTATTGTGGGCAGAACTCCACTGTGATGATTGATTCGCCCATGGTCGTGATAACATACCTGAAGCGCAAACCAGAAACAGGAAAACGTAAAAGTTTTAGGAAATGTGTTCTTTAACTGTTACTCGATTGTGGCTAATTACTTTCAAAGTATAAGGTCTACAACAATGAAACTTGTCAGGACTCATGTCAAGGAATGTCCGCCTTAGTCCATTAAGTTACTTGTAAATTCATCTTTACTTTGTAAGGGGTTTATTCTTATCGTTATTTGATTGGTTCAAATGTTGCATATAAGAAAATGAATATATGTTCTGAGTGAAAAGACAGTTTTTGTTTTCGCTCAACTTTTAAAACCTAATAAAAAATAAGTTTGAATAGTCTGTGTTGGATATTACAAGGCATATTATTAGACGTCATTGTATGTATTTGAATTCAAGAGTGCATGAGTGTAAGAGGCAAAATGGTGGACATGATCCTTATTGAAAATCCCACATTTTGCATTATCGTCAGATGTTTTATCACAGAATAACATAACAGTTTTAGACTAATGGCACCGTTTTATTTGGTGAAGAGAAAATGATTTTGAAAAAATATATATAACTACGGTAAACACAATACTATACGTGATAGTGAAACTATTTATTTGGTTCCATTTTATTCTAATGATTTTATAACTTTAATTCCATAACTTCGCGAAAATGTTGTCCACTGTTTTATTTTACTTCCGCCCCGTGTGGTTCCGGGGGCTCCGTTTGGTTTCGGGCAAAGAATAGAGCCACTGCAGATCCCGTTGGAGGTGTATAGGGCCTTCATTTTTCAACCTATCTTTACCAAATTTTACCACATTGTTAATATCAATAAAAGCTCGGACAATTTCGAAAACCAGCCAAATCGGACCAGTAACACTAGAGTTATGGTCCTTGATTTAGTTAAAAATGCTATATTGCTATATTTTGCCTCGTTAAGATGATAGGGCCTTCGTTTTTCATTCTATGTTTAGCAAACTTTACCACATTGTTAATATCAATGAAAGCTCGGACAAGTTCGAAAACCAGCCATATCGGATTAGTAACAGCGGAGTTATGGCCCTTGATTTAGTTGAAAATGCTATATTTTGCCTCGTTAAGACGCTAGGGGCTTCATTGTTCATCCGGTCTTTTCCAAACTTTATCAGATTGTTAATATCAATGAAAGCTTGGACAAGTTCGAAAACCAGCCATATCGGAATAGTAACTGGAGTTATGGCCCTTGATTTAGTTAAAAATGCTATATTTTGCCTTGTTAAGATGATAGGGGCTTCATTGTTCATCCGATCTTTAGCAAACTTTATCAGATTGTTAATATCAATGAAAGCTTGGACAAGTTCGAAAACCAGCCATATCGGAATAGTAACTGGAGTTATGGCCCTTGATTTAGTTAAAAATGCTATATTTTGCCTTGTTAAGATGATAGGGGCTTCATTGTTCATCCGATCTTTACCAAACTTTATCAGCTCGTTTATGTCATTGAAAGCTCGAACAAGTTTGAAAACCAGCCATTTCAAACAAGAAACAGCGGAGTTATGGGCCTTGATTTAGTTAAAATGGCTATATTTTGCCTCGTTAAGATGATAGAGGCTTCATTGTTCATCTGATCTTTACCAGACTTTATCGGATTGTTAATATCAATGAAAGCTCAGACAAGTTCGAAAACCAAACATATCGCACCAGTAACAGCTTAGTTATGGCCCTTGATTTAGTTCAAAACGCTATATTTTGCCTCGTTAAGACGAGAGGGCCTTCATTTTTCATCCGATCGTTACCAAACTTTTTTTTTTTAATTGTTTTTTTAAATTATTAATTTCTTCTTTTTTTTTGTTTAATTTTTTAATTGAATTTTCTTCTTTTTTTTTCTTTTTTTCTTTATATATTTTTCTAATTTTTGCTTTTAATATTTTTATTTTTTATTTTTTTTAGCTCTATGTTGGACCAGTCGGACCAGTAACAGAGGAGTTATGGCTCTTGATTTAGTTAAAAACGCTATATTTTGCCTTGTTAATACAGTAGGGCCTTCATTTTTCATCTGATCTTTACCGAACTTTAACAGATTCTTTAGTTCTGGCCCTTGATTTAGTTCAAAAGCTGTTTTTTGCCCGAAACTTCCAAAAAAACGTAAATGACAGTCACTAACTTCATTGATGTTATAAGAGCCATGTTAACCAGTAGAGCGTCCACAGGCCCTCTTGGGCCTCTTGTTTGTTCATGCTCATGAAAAGTCTTCATCATGACCCCTGCATTGTTTCAGGTGCCATCTCGCTAAAACAATAAACTGGCTCCAGCGTAAATGGAGTGTCTACAACAGAATTTGCAGCAACTCTGCAGTTCTGCAGGTGAGAAGGTTCTAGGCCCATTCTCCATCTTTTATCTCGATGTACATGGAGAATAAGCCTGGCATGTTCATTCCTGTAAGGCGCCATATAACCTTTCATGTGTTGGTGCGCCTTAAAACCCCAATTCAATTCATTTTACTTCCCTCGAAAGACTTCACATGTATTAATTGATATGTAAAGAACTCTAGACAAGTCCCATAATTTTGATTTCCACCTATGCAGAATTATTCCCTTTAGTTTATAGTTACCCAATAAATAGACAAGGCCTTGAACTCTTAAGATCAAGGTTCATACAGCCTTAAACAATTCTTCAATTTCAGAAGTAGCCTTTAAAAGTCCTTAAATCCACTCCAGCCTTAAAAGTCCTTAAATTCTGACAAAATATCATTAAAGGTCATGATCAGTCGATTAATTATACAAGAGGAATAATATCGAACGTAGTTTAAAAAAAAATCAGCAAAAATTTAGGAGTTAAACCGGGCCTTAAAAATGGGTTATTAGAGCCTTAAAAGTCCTTAAAAAGTCCTTAAATTTCATACTGATAATTCTGTATGAACCATGTAAGACAAATGTCAAAAATTAAAATCGTCCACTTTTTTCAATGTTGGCATTTAAAGGGACACACGGCAATCTTTATTTTTTAAAAACTCAAGGCGTCCTGTTAGTTTTTCTGCATAACTTGCATTTGTTCAATCAGTAATATTAATTATAATAATAGTATTAAGCAATTTGTTTTTGCATATCATTAATTTTTGATATTATTGCACCAACAATATATTTAAAACTTATAGTATAATGAGATGAAATAGTGAATACTTAAAATTTGATTTATTTAAATGTAACCAGGGTAAAAGTAAAAATGATACTGAATATATAAATCGAGAGACTTATTTCAAACACTCAGTATCGCCGTGTGTCCCTTTAATATTGACAATTATGTGTGTATGTAGCGTATGGATGTATGGGATGCCGAGTTGTCCGTCGTTAACTTTTGTCTCGTTAAGACGTTAGGGCCTTCATTTTTCATCCGATCTTTACCAAACTTTACCAGGTTGTTCATATCAATGAAAGCTCGGATAAGTTCGGAAACCATTCAGATCAGACCAGTAACAGCGGAGTTATGGCCCTTGATTTAGTTAAAAATGCTATATTTTGCCTCGTTAAGACGATATGGGCTTCATTTTTCATTCGATCTTTACCAAACTTTAACAGGTTGTTAATATTAATGAAAGGTCGGACTGTTTCGAAGACCAGCCAGATCGGTCCAGTAACAGCAGAGTTGTGGCCCTTGAATTAGTTAAAAAAGCTATATTTTGCCTTGTTAAGACGATAGGGGTTTCATTGTTCATCCGATCTTTACCAAACTTTATCAGATTGTTAATGTCAATGAAAGCTCGGTCAAGTTCGAAAACCAGCCAGATCAGACCAGTAACAGCGGAGTTGTGGCCCTTGATTTTGTTAAAAATATCAGACCAGTAACAGCGGAGTTATGGCCCTTGATTTTGTTAAAAATGCTATAATTTGCCTCGTCATACGATAGGGCCTTTATTTTGCATCTGATCTTTGCCAAACTTTACCAGATTTTATATGCCCCCGAAGGGTGACATATAGTAGTCGCACTGTCCGTTCGTGATTGTTCGTCTGTACAATCGTGTCCGCTTCATAACTCTGACCAAACTTTAACTTTAACTTTAACTTTACACAATTACTCACCACAACAAGACGACGTGTCGCGCACAAAATCCAGGTCCGTGGCTCCAAGGTCAAGGTCACACTTAGAGGTCAAAGGTTGTCCATTCGTCTGTACAATCTTGTCCGCTTCATAACTGACAATAATGGATGGATTTTCAAATAACTTGGCACAATTGCTCAACACAACAAGACGACGTGTCGCGCACAAAATCCAGGTCTGGCTCCAAGGTCAAGGTCACACTTAGAGGTCAAAGGTCAAAACAAAGTGCTTTCGTGTCCGGTTAATAACTCTGACATTCATGGACAGATTCTCGAATAACTTGGCACAATTGCTCACCATAACTAGACGACGTGTCGCTCACAAAACTCAGGTCCGTGGCTCCAAGGTCAAGGTCACACTTAGAAGTGAAAGGTCAAAACAAAGTGCTTTTGTGTCCAGTTAATAACTCTGACATTCATGGACAGATTTTCAAATAACTTGGCACAATTGCTTACCACAACTAGACGACATGTCGTGCACAAAACCCAGGTCCGTGGCTCCAAGGTCAAGGTCACATTTAGAGGTCAAAGGTCAAATTGTGTCCAGTCAGTAACTTTGGTGTTCCTGGACGGAATTCAAATAACTTGGCACAAGTGCTCAGCACAACCAGACGACATGTCGCGCACAAAATCCAGGTTCGTCGCTCCAAGGTCAAAGTAACACTTAGAGGTCAAAGGTCAAATCATGTCCGGTCAATAACTGGCATTTCTTGACAGATAGCACAAGTGCTCACCACAACAACATTATGTGTCGCGCACAAAATTCAGGTCCGTGGCTTCAAGGTCAAGGTCACACATAGGTCAAAGGTCAAATTGTGTCCAGTCAATAACCTGGACGGATTTTCAAACTACTTGGCACAAGTGCTCACCACAATAAGACAATGTGTCGAGCACAAATCCAGGTCTGTGGCCCCAAGGTCAAGGTCACACTTAGAGGTCAAAGGTCAAACTGTGTGAGACAATAACTCTGGCATTCCTGGATGGATTTTCGTGTAACTTGTTTTAATTATTATTATTTTTATTTTTTCATTAATTTTTTTTTTCATTGATTTATTGATTATTATTTTTTTTGTATAATTTTAAAAAAAAAATAATAATTTTTTTAATTTTTTTTTTTTTAAATTTTAAATATATATTTTTTTAATTGTTTAAATATTTTTTATTTTTTTTTTAAATTTAATTTTAAATAATATGTTTAAATATATCTGTCGGTTTCATATTGCTCCAAGGTCAAGGTCACACTTACAGGTCACTTCGGGGGCATTTGTCACTTACTGTGACGTTTCTTGTTACTTTTAAACTATTCCTCCTAAACGCCTTGTTTATATTATATATATATATATATTTTTTTTTTTTTTTTTTTTTTTAGCTCTATGTTCGACCAGTCGGACCAATAACAGAAGAGTCATTTTTCATCTGATCTTTACCAAACTTTACCAAATTCTTTAGTTATGGCCCTCGAGTTAGTTAAAAAAGCTGTTTTTTGTCCAAACTTTCAAAAAAACGTAAATGGCAGTCACTCGCTTCATTGATGTTATAAGAGCCATGTTAGCCAGTAGAGCGTCCACAGGCCCTCTTGGGCCTCTTGTTTTTATTTTTTTCGGTTTTTACTTTGTGATCATAATGTTGTATGTGTGTCTGACAGTCAGTCTGTTTATTCGCTCGCCTGTGCGTCCGACTTTCATTTGTTTGTATTTGTCTTCATTAATAGCAGGATTTTCACCAAACTTCACCAGAATGTTCCTTATGTGCATCTAACATCATGTGCAGAAGGTTGGGTCGCTGTGACCTACTTTCGATGAAATACATGTCACGTCTGGTTTCCGCTACAAGATGCATATCTTGCTTCTTTGATGCAGGATTTTTCACCAGAATGTGTCTTATATTCATCTTACATCAAGTGCAAAGTCCTTGATTTAGTTAAAAATGCTATATCTTGCCTCAAGACGATTGGGCCTTCATTTTTCATCAGATCTCGACCAAACTTTACCAGATTGCTAATACATGTATCAATGAAAGCTTGGACGAGTTCGGAAATGAGCCAGTAAAGACCAGTAACACCAGAGTTATGGCCCTTGATTTAGTTAAAATTGCTATATTTTGTCTCGTTAACACGATAGGGCCTTCATTTTTCATCCGATCTTTACCAAACTCTACCAGATTGTTGATATCAATGAAATCTCGGACAAGTTAAATACCAGCCAGATTGGATCATTTACACCAGATTTTCTGATATAGGCTATAATTTAGCCTGATTAATATGATAGGGCTTTCATTGTTTATCCAATCTTTTCGAAACCTTACCAGATTGTTGATGTCAACAAAAGCTTTGACGAGACGATTTTGAAAAACAGCCAGATCAGCCCAGTAACGCCCTTGATTTAATTAAAATTGCAGTAGGGACTTCATTTTTCCTCCGATCTTTATCACGGAGGATTGAACCCGGGGCCTCCGGTTACAAATCCGCCGCGCTACCGACTGCGCCACGCCATACTTCCAGGTATACATGACAATCTGAATGTTTTAAAATCAGAACGTCCCATTAGTTTTTCTGCATAACTTGCATTTGTTCAATCATTAATATTGTTATGATTTTAGATAATCTTGTATTAACTCGCATGTTTTCAATATAAATGTATATGGTTTAATTAGTGTAGTTTGATCACATATATAACCACATACTTATCTGACTTCATTTAATTCCTTGTAGAGCCTAGGCTGTAAAGCATATATTTTAGTGAAGGTAGATAATGTAGGTATTTGGATTTGTCCTGCTAGATTAGCATTAAGTGATGGTTGCAAGCAGATGTCATTTGGTGTATTGACTGATGCTGTGCGACGTACTTGCCGGCTGTTCATGTAGCAAGTTTGATGTCATCTGGTGCGTTGACTTGTTTACCTAAGCTGAATGATGTTGGGGCAGTGCGACCTACTTGCTGGCTGTCCATGCATTAAGCTCATGTCATTTAAGTGTTAGGATGATTGGTGTGCGACGTACTTGCTGATGTCATTTTGTATGGAAAGCCTCGGCTGCCTTCTGTTGGCCTTTTGCAGTTTGTGCAGTACGCTTTGTAAGTCGTCTTTTGCATTTTCTAAGTTATTATGTGCATTTTCTAAGTTGTGGTGTGCATTTTCTAAGTTATGTGCATTTTCTAAGTTGTGATGTGAATTTCGTAAGTTGTTATGTGCATTTCGTAAGTTGTCTTGTGCAAACTACAAGTCGTCGTTAAGTAGACTTTTTATTGGAATACAGTTTGAAGGAAACACGGTAGAAATGGCGGCTCCAGGAGCGGACGTTATGCTCTGCCTACTTTAAAAAAAAGGTACTTATACAAAAAATTCTTAGAACAGAAAATTTATTTCAAAATGTGTAAGGGATTGCCTGATATGGAGTTAATAATCTTGGTCTCGAAACAATAGATCGATTCACAGGTGGCAGAATCAGGAGGTGTGGTAGCCTGATAAATTGGCTCCTATGCTATGTACCTTCAAAACCCCTGCATGTATTTTTGATTAACTTGGCACAAGTGATCACCATAACAAGACGATGTGTCGCGCGCAAAACCCAGGTCCGTACCTCAAAGGTCGAGGTCACACTTGAAGTTCGTAGGTTCAAAAACAGGTACGCAATTTCATGTCCGGACCGTAACATCACAACCACTGCAGGGATTTTTAAATAACTTGGCACAGCACAATCATAATAAGACTATGTGTCTTCAAGGTCAAGGTCACACTTGGAGGTCAAAAGTCAAATTGTGTCCGGTCAATAACACTGGCATTCATGGACGGATTTTCAAATAACTTGGCACAAGTGCTCACCACAACAAGACGATGTGTCGCGCACAATTCCAGGTCTGTGGCCCCAAGGTCAAGGTCACACTTAGAGGTCAAAGGTCAAATCGTATCTGATCAATAACTTTTGCATGCCTGGACGGACTTTCAAATAACTTGGCACAAGTGCTTACCACAACCAAACGACATGTCGTGCACAAAATCCAGGTCCATGGCTCCAAGGTCAAGGTCATACTTAGAGGTCAAAGGACACTTCGGGGGCATTTATCAATTACAGTGATATTTCTTTTATTTTATTATTCTGACGTTCTATGTAACTGCATATACATCTGATGCTCGGCAATACGAAAAATTTCAAGAGATCATTAAACGTGTATTTTAACACACAATCTGAGAGAGGAGGAGAGAAAAGGGGACGGAGAAGGGAGAAGGGGAAAATGGGAGAGGGAGAAGACCATCACAGTAGCCCCCACACATCAGTGTTGAGAACTAACAAAATAATGATAAAAAAATATATATATATAGAAAATATATTTAAATAAAAAAAATATGAACATGCTATTTGTTGAAAACAAACATATTTTAAGTCTTCCTGAAAAAAGTCCTAGAGTACTTAAAATATGTTCAACAAATAACACGTGAAGTCCAAACTATTGAACCTGTTACGGGATTACCTTTAGGACGTCCTATGGGTTAAAAGATGGAGGGACTATAAACCTTAGGATTACACAGAAACACATTCATAACAACTTAGAAAATGCACATAACAACTTAGAATATGCACAAGACAACTTGGAAAATGCACATAACAACTTAGAAAATGCACAAGACAACTTAGAATATACACAAGACAACTTACGAAATGCACATAACAACTTAGAAAATGCACAAGGCAACTTATAAAAACCACATAACATCTTAGAAAATGCACAAATGCACACAACAATTTAGAAAATGCACTTAACAACTTACGAAATGCACATAACAACTTAGAAAATGCACATAACAACTTACGAAATGCACATAACTTAGAAAATGCACAAGACAACTTAAAAAAGCACATAACAACTTTCTAAATACACATAACTTAACTGCACTTAACAACTTACGAAATGCAGAAGACAACATAGAAAATGCACATAACAACTCGACTAAATGCACATAACAAATTACGAAATGCACATAACAACTTACGAAATGCACATGACAACATAGAAAATGCACATAACAACTTACGAAATGCACATGACAACTTACGAAATGCACATCACAACTTAGAAAATGCACATAACAACTTAGAAAATGCACAAGACAACTTATAAAGCGTACAGCACAAAATGCAAAAGGCCAACAGTACAAGGAACACTAGATTTCCATCATTAGATTATTTCTAACTTACAAACTTTTCGTAATTTCGTAACAATATTAATTACACTAAAATAAAATATGATGTAAATTAATTTACATACATGTATAATTAACTGAAGTAAATTAATTTACATATAATTAACTGTTGATAATAATGCACCAATAATATATGTTCAACTTATAGTAAAATCAGTTAGAAACATTGAAAAATAAATATTAAATTTATTTATATGCATGTAGGCTTAAGGTGAATATGATACTGGATATATACATCGAAACAATAATTGCAATGCTCGATAAACACTTCGAGATTGCCATTTATCCCTTTAAGATAATGAATGAATGTATACAAGCTGACATTGCCATTGTAACATACTGCCAGATAATGAACTTTGATAAAAGCAACAGTTATGGTTGGAAATATTTTTAAAATCTTATAAATGCTTAGTATTATTATTTTATGTTCTAAAACCAGCAAAAGAATTACATTAATTTTAATATGAGCTGACATTTCTTTATAACACATGATACATGCAGATTAATTAAAATGTCAGTTCCTGAAACATTTCAAGTTGACAAATTGCTGCAATTTTACATCAAGTTCACCTCCAGTGTGTAGTTTCTCCAGCTAGCTATCAGGTATTAAAGGGAACTCGAGTACGTTTCCTATAATACACTGTAACAAAAATTATAATTTACAACAAATCTTTAAGTCCATAATAGATATGAACTTTGCATAATGTTCATTATAGACTTTGTCTAATCAGTTACTGTAATGATGTTGTTACATTCAGTTTTAAATGTTTGAATCCTGATAATAATGCAGGACCTTTATAAATTATGAACTTTTGTGTTGTTTTAATCCAGGAATTGTATTGCTAGCCACAGTGGTGTTAACTGAACTTTTATTAGATTCATCAATATTTTAAAATGTAAGGCATGTTATTTTAACATTCAATTAATTACCACACACATGAAGACTTTTTTTGGGTAGGATTGCAAATTTATTAAAAATCCGGTCTATGGAATGGTAATGCCTGTCCATCCAACAATATTTGCATTTAACTCCATTGATGGAAAAATAAGAATGCTACCCTATACTGAATACTGACAACAGTGCTTGACCTTGTTAACAATTACTATAAACCCTTGATTTTGTCTCATTCATAGAAGAAAGTGGGAAAAATTAAAAAATACCCATGCCAGACTAGACATAACAGACTTATTGCCCATGATTACCAGGTGAGCGATCTAGGGCCATCCTGGCCCTCTTGTTTCTCAAACATTTTCGAATTGATTGTTTCCAAACACCATGTACACGTAACAACTGATTACCTTATGTCCTTCTACATCTATTACAGAATTATGGCCCTTTATTTGACTTAGAATTTTTCACTCCATAATGAACTTCATGTGGCTTTCACTTTAACACTTTTCATGGATTATTACACCTGACGTGCAGTTCAAACGTGATAATATGATGTGTCTCTGCCTTAATGATTTTCCGATTCTGCAATTTTTTATTACAGAATTATGGACCTTTGGTTTACTTAGAGAATTTCTTCCACATTAGAAAAATTAACAGATATATTAGATATTTATGCCCTCGAAGGGTGGCATATAGTAATCGCACTGTCTGTCCGTTCGTCTATACACTCGTGTCCGCTTCATAACTCTGACAATAATGGATGGATTTTCAAATAACTTCGCACAATTGCTCACCACAACAAGGCAACGTGTCGCGCACAAAATCCAGGTCCGTGGCTCCAAGGTCAAGGTCACACTTAGAGATCAAAGTTCAAAATCCGTTGGTCTATACACTCGTGTCCGCTTCATAACTCTGACAATAATGGATAGATTTTTAAATTTTTTATTTTTTTTTCTTTGTTAATTTTTTTTCTATTTTTTTTTTTAAATTTTTAAATTTGTAATTTTTTTTTTTTTTTTATTAATTTTTTTTTTATTTGATTTTTATTGTTTGTTTATTTATATATATTTTTTTATTATTTTTTTTAAATATATCTGTTGGTTTCATATTGCTCCAAGGTCAAGGTCACACTTACAGGTCTGTCACTTACTGTGACATTTCTTGTTTATTTATTTTTTGGTGTTAACGCCTGTTAGCAGGAAGCATTGCTGTGCCTATTGCATTTTTTTGCGGTTCGTTGATTTTTGATGGAGTTACGGCCCCTTGACATTTTTTTTTTAATTTCTTGTCGGCGCTACTCCTCCTAAATGCCTTGTTGGATTGAATTTTGTTTTTTTAATTTTTTAGCTCTACTGATCAGAGATCAGCAGAGCTTATGCCGTGGTGCGGCGTCCGTCGTCCGTCCGTCTGTCCGTCTGTCCGTCCGTCCGTCTGTCTGTCCGTAAACTTTTATTTGTAGCGACTTCACAGCTGAAACTACTGGATGGATATTCATGAAACTTTACAGAAATGTTGCCCATAAAGTCTAGTTGATCCTAGCAAAAATTCATGTTGATGTGAAATCCAAGATGGCCGCCAAAGCTAAAAATAGAGTTTTAAAATACAAGTTTGTAGCGACTTCTTCTTGAAAACTATAAGTGATATTGATATGGGACTTTTTCTAAAATGATCAGCATGACATGATGTTGATCCTAGTCAAAAATCGTTTTGATTCAACGTTAAACATGGCTGCCAGCGGCCATCTTTGTTTACATAGAGTTATATAGTAAAAACTTGTAGCGACTACTTCTCTGAAACTACTTGGCGGATTGTCATGAAACTTTACAGGAATGTTGCTCTTGATGTCTAATTGATCCTAGAAAAATTTCAGGTCGGCCGGAAATTCAAGATGGCCGTCACAGCTAAAAATAGATTTTTAAAAAATAAGTTTGTAGCGACTACTTCTTGAAAACTATAAGTGATATTGATATGGGACTTTTTCTAAAATGATCAGTATGACATGATGTTGGTCCTTGTCGAAAATCGTTTTGATTTGACCTTAAACATGGCTGCTTTGTTTACATAGAGTTATATAATGAAAACTTGTAGCGACTACTTCTTTGAAACTACCTGACGGATTTTCATGAAACTTTACAGGAATGTTGCTCTTAATGTCTAATTGATCTTAGCAAAATTTCAGGTCGGCCTGAAATTCAAGATGGCCGCCACGGTTAAAAATAGATTTTCAAAAAACAAGTCTGTAGCGACTACTTCCTGAAATCAAAATCAATCAGTAGGGCTTCAAGGTCATTGACCTCTTGTTTTAAATTTTATTTTATTTTACTTTTATTGTTTGTTTGTTTGATTTTTAGCTCTACTGATCAGAGATCAGCAGAGCTTATGCCGTGGTGCGGCGTCCGTCGTCCGTCTGTCCGTCCGTCTGTCCGTCCGTCCGTTAACTTTTATTTGTAGCGACTACTCCTCTGAAACTACTGGATGGATATTCATAAAACTTTACAGAAATGTTGCCCATGAAGTCTAGTTGATCCTAGCAAAAATTCATGTTGATGTGAAATCCAAGATGGCCGCCAAAGCTAAAAATAGATTTTTTAAATTCAAGTTTGTAGCGACTACTTCTTGAAAACTATAAGTGATATTGATATGGGACTTTTTCTAAAATGATCAGCATGACATGATGTTGGTCCTTGTCGAAAATCGTTTTGATTTGACGTTAAACATGGCTGCCAGCGGCCATCTTTGTTTACATAGAGTTATATAATGAAAACTTGTAGCGACTACTCCTCTGAAACTACTTGACGGATTTTCATGAAACTTCAGAGGAATGTTGCTCTTGATGTCTAAATGATCCTAGCAAAATTTCAGGTCGGCCTGAAATTCAAGATGGCCGCCACGGCTAAAAATAATTTTTCAAAATACAAGTTTGTAGCGACTACTTCTTGAAAACTATAAGTGATATTGATATGGGACTTTTTCTAAAATGATCAGCATGACATGATGTTGGTCCTTATCAAAAATCGTTTTGATTCGACGTTAAACGTGGCTGCCAGCGGCCATCTTTGTTTACATAGAGTTATATAGTAAAAACTTGTAGCGACTACTCCTCTGAAACTACTTGGCGGATTTTCATGAAACTTTACAGGAATGTTGCTCTTAATGTCTAATTGATCCTAGCAAAATTTCAGGTCGGCGGGAAATTCAAGATGGCCGCCATGGCTAAAAATAGATTTTCAAAATACAAGTTTGTAGCGACTACTTCTTGAAAACTATAAGTGATATTGATATGGGACTTTTTCTAAAATGATCAGCATGACATGATGGTTATCCGAGACGAACATTATTTTGATTCGACATTAAACATGGCTGCCAGTGGCCATCTTTGTTTACATAGAGTTATATAATGAAAACTTGTAGCGACTACTTCTCTGAAACTACTTGACGGATTTTCATGAAACTTCACAGAACTGTTGCTCTTGATGTCTAATTGATCCTAGCAAAATTTCAGGTCGGCCGGAAATTCGAGATGGCCGCCATGGCTAAAAATAGATTTTCAAAATGCAAGTTTGTAGCGACTACTTCTTGAAAACTATAAGTGATATTGATATGGGACTTTTTCTAAAATGATCAGCATTACATGATGTTGGTCCTTGTCAAAAATCATTTTGATTAGATGTTAAACATGGCTGTCAGCGGCCATCTTTGTTTACATAAAATTATATAATGAAAACTTGTAGCGACTACTCCTCTGAAACTACTTGACGGATTTTCATGAACTTCACAGGAATGTTGCTCTTGATGTCTAATTGATCCTAGCAAAATATCAGGTCGGCCGGAAATTCAAGATGGCCGCCACGGCTAAAAATAATTTTTCAAAAAACAAGTTTGTAGCGACTACTTCCTGAAATCAAAATCAATCAGTAGAGCTTCAAGGTCATTGACCTCTTGTTTTTTTTTAAATATATCTGTTGATTTCATATTGCTCCAAGGTCAAGGTCACACTTACATGTGGGGCATTTGTCACTTACTGTGACATTTCTTGTTTATTTATTATTCTTGATGGGGTGATTAAAAAATTAACAGATATTTTAGACATTTATTATTCTTGATTTCTTGATGCGGTGGAGGGGTGGAGTGGTATTCGTCACCTTCAATGATAGTTCTAGGATATTTTAAAAGCCGTGAAAAAAATTATACTTTTAATCGGCACATACAAATTATTATATTACCTGAACACCTTGATAGTTTTGACTAAAAAAAATGTCCGTTATTTGACGAGTTAGTTTGTAAACATGTTATAGATTATCTCACTTAAGATTGTTAAATGTTCTACAAGAGATGAAAACGTACTTGATTCTTTCCTCACAGCCCACCCATCACTTGTCTGAGGGCTGGCCTGGCGCAGTCGGTAGCACGGCGGATTTGTAACCGGAGGCCCCGGGTTCAGTCCTCCGTGGTGCCTCTGAGTTTCGTCAGTGTGTTCTTGGGCAAGACCAATCTCTACCCAGAGTTGTTGTTCCTTGCATACACATACATTGTAATGGCCTTTGGGAGAGATTGGGGCAAGACACTTTCCCTTAGCCTCGTCTGTCGGATGGGGACGTAAACCGGGTTGTCCCGTGTATCGGTCTATACTCCGGGCACGTTAAAGAACCATAGGAATCTATTCGATAATAAGAGTAGGGCAGGTTCCCGGATTCCTATGTATCCTTCCCCTCTCTCTGGGGCGGCTCTAAATAAGCTATACTGTGTTGATGAGCCGTTAAACAACATTCAATTCAATTCACTTGTAAATTCAACTAAACCTCTTCGTGAACTAGGTAATTCAGACCGACATTATCTGTCACGAAATATTTATTATTCGAGGGAGACCAACTCGGCCAAAACAAAAATATTTGAATAATTTCAAATTTGATGTAAATAACTTATCTAAATCTATTCATAAGAACAAAGACATCATAGACTATCCACAAAAGGAATGGGAATACTTTAAAATGAACTTAAAAAACTCACAAACGCACACCTTCTAAACAAACTAAACTCAAAGAAGACTTCCTCAATCTCACAAAATCAAACTCCTCATCAGAAAAAGAAATAAACAAAAAAAAACAAATTAAAAGAAATCCAAACGCAATATATACTCAACACCAACCTAAACAAGAGGCCCAAGAGAGCGTGTATCATTCTACTTACTGTACACATTTGGTGGAAGTAAAATGAAAAACATAGCTTCCATGCTCTGAAACAAGAGGGTTAAAATGGTCCTGAATAGCTCACCTGATGATCTTCGCAAAAACAGTAGGTATAAAGTCGAACAGGAAAAGTAGCTTTCACAGAACACAACTTTAAAACAAACAACAGTAGAAACAAGGCAACTGACATCACAAAAACAAACGGGTTGACAAAAGGGCTACCGCCTTGGAAAGGTCATAGGCAAAACGACCGCTGGGAGTTTAAACCAGGTTCTAAGGTGCACTAAACCTCACTCTTATCCTATTATCTTAAACGGGACCGTGTAAATAAAGAAATCCCCGCCAGACTATATTCTCTAAGAAATAAGGCAGCATTAATAGGCAATGTAAAGCATAGATGATCATGTATATATGAATATAAAGAACAAAAGCCTAGAAAGAAATATAAAAAGATCGGACAGGAAAAGTAGCATTCAAGGAGGACAGTCAACCACAAAACACAGAAACAAACACGCAGACAAACAAGAAGGCAAAAGCAATAATAAATGCAAACGACATCACAAACACAAAAGAGTTGACAATAGAGCTATCACCGTGGAACGGGTCAGTGGCAAAGTAGGCCACTTCTGGGTTTAAACCGGTTCTAGGGTGCACCAAACCTCACACTTACCCTACTGTCATCCCATTAAAACAGGACAGTGTAAATAAAGCAATCCATGCCATGATCTAATCTCTAACCAACAAGGCAGCATCAATAGGCAATATAAGTAAAACACAAATATGCTCGTGTAAATATAATACAAAAAACAATAGCCTAGAAAGCCACAATGAAGGTACTCTCTTGTTGCAGAAGCCAGAGCAACAAGAGTATAAACCATTTAGGGCACGACAAGAAAGATCATACACAAACATCAAACGCCACCGCCCCAATGGGCTTTAGGTAGGCGTCATCATAGGGTCCACAGCCTGTCCAGTCATCGTACAATTAAAGAGGAAAGCAAAGTGGCGAACTGTAAAAGGGTCCACCACCAATCATGCAGTACTTTGCAAAATGATAGGGTCATAACCTCTTGATAAACTTTTTAACAAGTTTAACAAAGATAGTATGAAAGTGATAATGACCAATAATCTTACGAAGTTTATAAATCACATCACCATAGAAGTCAGGTTGTGATAGTCCTTAAATTACTTTTATATTTGGAAAGAAGATCAGGGTTACGAAAATAAAATTGTGCAAAGGTTTTACGAAGTTTATGGTAACGGTAACCCTAATTGAGTAGCTTTTTAGTTATACAAAGATTACGAATATTAAAGTCCTCAACTCGAGTACAAGCTCTTGAAAAACGAATGAGTTTGAGACACATACACCCCATAAGAAGTTAAAACCATCTCTCTTGTCATAGATTTTGCTAATTATTTCACCATTTTCAATCGAGAGATCTAAATCAAGAAAATAAGCGTTATTATCAGATATATTAGCTTTGTTAAGCTGAAGTTCTTTAGGATAAATATTATTATTAACCATAGTTGGAAAGAAAGGGTTGTCAATGTTCAATATGTCATCCAGATACCGAGAGGTGTCATTAAAGGAGAGGTGTCATTAAAGGCTTCAATAACATCTGCCTGGGTATCTGGTGAAAGACTCAACATGAAATCTCTTTCATAGCAAAATAAAAACAAATCTGCGACAAGTGGTGCACAGTTCGTACCCATTGGGATGCCAACAATTTGTCTATAAACGGTGGTTCCATACCTGACGAAAATATTATCTAATAGGAAGATGAGTGCTTCACAAACTTCATAGTAAGTCCACATAGTATAATTGTCTAAACTGCCGTTAGTAAAAAACACTTTAATATTATTACATGCCAAAAATGTAGTATTTTCTCTAGCGAATGTTTTTTGAATAAGAGAAATTAGCTTAAAGCCGCAATGCAAGTACTCAGTGGCTTGGCAAAAGCCAGAGCAACGAGAATAAAGCATTAAGGATACGACAATATTAGATTTAAGACATACATCAAACGCTACCGTCGTTTGAGGATTTAGGTAGACGTTATCATAGGTCCGCAATCTGTCCGGTCATTGCACAATCAAAGAGGTAATGATAGTGGGGAACTAAATGCGTCAACCACTAAATATACACTGTGTCGCCAGAACTTGACCAAGATCCGATTATTCGATACATGTTCTGTGAAATTACAGATATAAAAGTCGAACAGGAAAAGTAGCATTCAATGACGACAGTCAACCACAAACACACACAGAAACAAAGAACAACTTTAAAGATAGATAAAAGGCCAAATAATACATCACAAACTCAAAAGGGTTGCCAATAGGGCTACCGCCTTGGAATGGTCAGTGGCAAAAACGGTCGCTGGTGGTTTAAACCAGGTTCTAAGGTACACCAAACCCTACTTACCCTATAAAACTGGACAGTGTAAATAATGAAATCCCCGCCATGAACTAATCGCTAATCAACAAGGCAGCATTAATAGGCAATATAAGTAAAACACGAAGATGCTCGTGTATATATAGATACAAAAAAACACTAGCCTAGAAAGCCACAAAGAAGGTAATCAATGACGTGGCAGAATCCAGAGCAACAAGAGAACAAACCATTGGGGGCAAGACGAGACTTGATTGCAGACAAACATCAAATGGGCTTTAGGTAGACGTGATTTACAAACTTCGTAAGATCCTTGGTCATGATCACTTTCATACTATCTTTGTTAAACTTGTTAAAAGGTTTATCAAAAGAGGTTATGACCCTATCATTTTGCAACGCACTGCATGCTTGGTGGTGGACCCATTTACAGTATGCTTTCCTCTTTAATTGTGCGATGGACGGACAGGCTGTGGACCCTATGATGACGTCTACCTAAAGCCCAAAAGGACTTAGACGTTTGATGTTTGTCTGCAATAGTGTCTTGTCATGCCCCCAATGGTTTGTTCTCTTGTTGCTCTGGCTTCTGCCAAGTCACTGAGTACCTTCTTTGTGGCTTTCTAGGCTATTGTGTTTTTGCATCGTTGTGTTTTACTTATATTGCCTATTAATAAAGCATTGTTGGTTAGAGAATAATTCATGGTGGGGATTTCTTTATTTACACTGTCCCGTTTTATTGGAATGAAGTAGGGTAAGTGTGAGGTTTGGTTCACTCTAGAACCTGGTTTAAACGCCCAGCGGCCTTTTTGTCCACTGACCTTTCCAAGGCGGTAGCCCTATTCTCAATACTAATGTGTTTGTGATGTCTTATTTGGTCTTTTATTCATCTTTAAAGGGACACATGGCAATCTTGATTTTTCAAAAACTAGCGACGTCCCGTTAGTTTTTCTACATAAATTGCATTTGTTCAATCATTAATGTTAATTATTAGAATTGTATTAAGCCATTTGTTTTTGCATATTATTATTTTTTGATATTATTGCACCAATAATATATTAAAACTTATAGTATAATAAGACGAAATAGTGAATACTTAAAATTTGATTTATTTAAATGTAACCAGGGTAAAAGTAAAAATGATACTGGATATATAAATCGAGACACCCATTTCAAATACTTCAAGATTGCCGTGTGTCCCTTTAAAGTTGTTCTTTGTTTTTGTGTGTTTGGGGTTGACTGTCGTCCTTGAATGTTCTCGGGGGCCCCGTTTGGTCACGGGGCAAAGAATAGGGCCACTGCAGATCCCTTTGGAGGGATAGGCAGAGGGGTAGAATCCCCCCAAATTCATGTTCATTTTATCATTTTTTGTTCATGTTCATTAAAGGTCTTTATCATGATCCCTGCATTGTTTCAGGTGCTATCTCGCTTGCATCAAAAGAGCAGTGGCAGAAAAACAATAACATGGCTCCAGCGTAAATGGAGTTCCTACGATAGAATTTGCAGCAACTCTGCAGTTCAGGGTGAGAAGGTTCTAGGCCCATTTTCCATATTTTATCTCGATGTACATGGAAGATGAGCCTGGCATGTTCATGCCTTTTAGGCGCCATATAACCTTCTCATGTGTTGGTGCGCCTTAAAACCCCAATTCAATTCGTCCTTGAATGCTTTTCCTGTTCGATTTTTATATCTATATTTACTGTCACAATAGTGTTGTTTGTGCCGTGTGGCGACCGTAGAAAGTCTCCCCGTACATCCAATCAATATTGTTATATTTTCATCCCACAAGGATTGTATGACATTCATTGATCCAGTTTTTCCTTTAACACATGTGTTTCTTATACCGTGTTGAGGTCAACTCTACAAATTATAATCATCCATCGTACACAGCAGCAGCTGTTATAGTGGTACCACACACAAGGAGTTGCTAGTTCCTCTCACTTGCTATTTCAGTTAGGTTGACCAATTAAAGAAATCACAGATGTTGCTGCATTACCCGTGTCGTTATGCCACTGCAGGAACTAATTATGTCCTTAGGTGTTAACTGTATATTCATTCAGTGCATTACACGATGACCCCCCACTGATTCGACACGTACGTGTATATATTCCTCTGACTGGGGAGCTTAATAGGACCAAATCGGGAAATAGCGCCGATAAACTATGAAAGTATAGCTGTTAAATCATGAACATTTTGTTTTGATGGAAAATCCGGAGATTGTACACATATCCGGAGATCCAGAGAGCGACTGAAAAATCCGGAGAATCCCGGATTTTATCCAGAGATTTGGCAGGCCTGAGTCAATATGGTAGAGTTTGGTAAATATACGACCGGTTGAAAAATGAAGGTCTGATCGTGTTAACGAGGAAAAATGTAGATATTTTAACTAAATCAAGGGCCACAGTTTGATGTTACTGGTCCTAACTGGCTGGTTTTCGAACTCATCCGAGCTTTCGTTGATATCAACAATTTGGAAAAGCTTGAAAAAGATCGGATGTAAAATGAAGGCTCTGACTTGTTAACGAGGCAAACGGACGGACGGACGACGGAAAACTCGCCATGCCATAAGAATGCTCTAGATGCTAAGAATGGCTCCTGTAACAGGTGATAGGGGATCAGGATAGGGTATGGCTATGGCTGTTGTTTTTTCTGACCTTTTACATTGAAACAAACATTCTGAACAAGTCTGGTAAAGGTGAACACAATTTGAAACTACGTCCACAGGCTCCCAATTTAATAAATAGTAGAAACATATTTATTAACTGAACCAATAAAACAAGTTTGAAAACAATCTTTCCCTACTTGAAGATGGAAAATTAAAGTGTTTTTATAGCAACAATGGCAAATTATGAATTGTTCGATAGTTTGATAATTTAAAAACTCAGCAAAGCTGGTTCAAAATCTCGTCTAAAACCTTTGCATATGTCTACTGTGTAAGTTTGGGTAAGATCGGTTAAAAATCAAGGGCAGTTAACTCAGCTATTAGCAATCGAACCTGGTTGGTTCAAGAACTCGTCCTAGATTTTATGAATATATAACTGCTTTGTAAGTTTGGTTAAGATCAGATGAAAATTGATGAAAAATAGAGGGGCTAGAGTGCCCATGCACAAGGCAAAATTAAGTATTGTTGCCAAACCAAGGGCCGATAACTCAGATATAAGCGATTGAATATGGCTGCTTCAATAACTTATCTGAGATCTTATGGATATATAATTACTGTGTAAGTTTGGTTGAGATCGGATAAAAAGTTGGGGCTAAAGCGCACATAAGGCAAAATTATGCGTTTTTGCCAATTTAAGGGCAGACACAATTCAAGGGCAGACAACTCAGATACTTAGTGATCAAATCTGTCTGGTTTAAAAACTCATCCACTATTTTATGGATATAAAGCTACTGTGTAAGTTTGGTTAAGATTGGGTGAAAAATGAAGGAGCTAGAGTGCCTATGTATTTCTACCAATTCAAGGGCAGATTACTCAGCTAACATAAGTGATCGAATCTGGCTGGTTCAAGAACTTATGTATATAAAACTATGCAGTTTGGTTAAAACTGGATAAAAAATGGAGTACCCACAATGCAAAATTATGCATTTTTTTGCGAATTCAAGGGAAATAACGAGCAGCTATTAGCCATCGAATCTAGCCCACAAGAATATGTTAACGGATGGATGGTCGACGGACAACACGTTATCCCATAAAATCACCTGGTCTTCGGCCAATAGAGCTAAAAAGTAAAAGAAACAAAAAGGAAAAAATAGAAAGGCCTCAAGAAGCATTTTATAAGCTTACGTATGATCTTGGACCTATAGTTACCTACAACATGCCTGTCAATTCTCACTTACTGGGCGTGAGACACACGCATTTTGAGGTCAAATCCCGCTCACACGCATACATTAGATACGTTCTCATTCTAACTATTTTTACCAAAATGTTTTTGTCTGCGATATTTTTAACAAAATTAAGTATGTTTTATACCAAAACTTGATAAAATTTAGTATAATTTAATTACAGTGTCATAGCCAGCACTGAAAATTAGGCTAACCGTGACAAATCCACTTCTGTGGTGAATGGCAATAGCGGATCCAGGGGATCGCCCCCCTCCCCCTCCTAAAAAATCTGTATCATACATGTATGTCCATGTTACTGTTGATAAAATATCAAACAATTTCGATGCACGCCCTCAGTATAAAAAAAAATCGTATTTTTTTTAAATATTATTACTGTGGTGGAGGATATCAGGTGTTGGATTTTACTCTACCCATAGACTTCTGGGGTTCGTTATTGCTGGCGGTAAAGAAAAACAACAACAACTGTAGTATGTGAATTATTAGGTGTAGAAATCACACTTAATAATGATCTTAAATAACAATCTTAACATTATATAACTTACATTACGACAAGTAAATTGATGTACAACTAAACTTGTATTCATCATATATAAAATAGACAGTGTACCTTTAAAATAAACCTGTAAGCAAATTAATACAACTCACTGCTTCAATGCACATCACTATAAACTGACCACACAAGTGACCAATCAGATCATTGCTTACCTGAAATACATTTTCCCGCTTTCTGTCTTTGTGTCAGATCTTGGAAAAACACATTAGAGTCTACATGAGTTTTCTTGAAAGTTGTATTGAAGGTATTGTTTCCCTCTTTTTCTCTTTTATTGTGTATATTGATAATTCTGAGATTTTCTGGAGTTGTCTTGGATTGAATTGGATTGTTTCAATCTAGTTATTTATTTTAACATTTTGCACAACTAATCAAATGCATGCACTTCTAATTTGCAGTAAGCAGATTGTGAGAATGAACAAAGCCATGCATGTAAAAGGCCTCTAGAGCCAAACTCTAGGTAGGTTATGAAATTGTAGGCTATTGCATTGTAAATTGTAAACATATTTGTATGTATATTACTATTGTATTAAGCTCTGACATAAATATTACTCTAGGAAATATATCAGCATCTCTGTATTTAGTAAATATATGAGTGGATCAATTCGTTATTTAGCAATGTTTGACTAAATTATGTTACTGCAAAGTTGACGTGTATTATTGTTAATATGTTAAATATATGTAATCCTACTTATTATTATATGTATGTATTTTCAGGACCATAAATAAATATAGTACGGAGCAACGTACAGAGTGATTTTATAAATAGTCTGTACGTTGCTCCGTACTATATTTATTTATGGTCCTGAAAATACATACATATAATAATAAGTAGGATTACATATATTTAACATATTAACAATAATACACGTCAACTTTGCAGTAACATAATTTAGTCAAACATTGCTAAATAACGAATTGATCCACTCATATATTTACTAAATACAGAGATGCTGATATATTTCCTAGAGTAATATTTATGTCAGAGCTTAATACAATAGTAATATACATACAAATATGTTTACAATTTACAATGCAATAGCCTACAATTTCATAACCTACCTAGAGTTTGGCTCTAGAGGCCTTTTACATGCATGGCTTTGTTCATTCTCACAATCTGCTCACTGCAAATTAGAAGTGCATGCATTTGATTAGTTGTGCAAAATGTTAAAATAAATAACTAGATTGAAACAATCCAATTCAATCCAAGACAACTCCAGAAAATCTCAGAATTATCAATATACACAATAAAAGAGAAAAAGAGGGAAACAATACCTTCAATACAATTTTCAAGAAAACTCATGTAGACTCTAATGTGTTTTTCCAAGATCTGACACAAAGACAGAAAGCGGGAAAATGCATTTCAGGTAAGCAATGATCTGATTGGTCACTTGTGTGGTCAGTTTATAGTGATGTGCATTGAAGCAGTGAGTTGTATTAATTTGCTTACAGGTTTATTTTAAAGGTACACTGTCTATTTTATATATGATGAATACAAGTTTAGTTGTACATCAATTTACTTGTCGTAATGTAAGTTATATAATGTTAAGATTGTTATTTAAGATCATTATTAAGTGTGATTTCTACACCTAATAATTCACATACTACACAACAACAATGGAAAATGAGTCATTTGAATTCTAAATATAACTCAAAAACCAAGACCGCTTTAGAAGGATGAAATATGCTTAGAAAAAACCCAATTCTAACTATGTAAATCTACCAACATTTTAAAAAAACGTTGGAAAAATATCCTTAAAATAAAACGTGCCTCTTTAAATAAGGGCGGGAACTCCAATGACAGATTTCCCCGCGGATTTAGTTGAGCGTACGTAGCAACGATAACGCACGGAACTATTAATCCGCGCTGTGTGTTTAAACGATTTTAATCACAATTTGTTATCATTTGATGATGTATGATTTTATAATAAATAAGCATAGCTAATGTTTATTATATTGTTTAACTGGAAAGGGGAAGAAATCTTAACACAATATTGCACTATTTTACACGCGGTCGAATACGTCTCAGACACGAGTAGTTTGGCAGTATCTGAAAATGGCGGAGGTGTCAAATTCGAGTGTTTATGTCCAACCTCGGATTCAGTCTTCATATTTTCCGACTATTCCACCAAATGCGCCGACTGCTACTCTTTCTTACCCAAGGTAACCATATTCATACTATTTTTATTTTGTTAAGTTACATTTATTTCGCTGTCCCGTTGTGCAGACAATGTGTTTTAAAGGTGGGTGGGGTATCGTTATAAATAAAAAAAAACTTCAGAAAAGTAGACGTTGTTTTGCATAAAAGTGTGCGAGTTATCATCGAGTAATATCTTGAGTTGAAGCTATCTTCTGTGCAGAGGATCTTTATACACCCATTTGCAGGGGAGGGGATGGGGGCGCTTACCCCACTGGTGCCAGAGTGAGAGTCGTACACATATATCTGTCTGTGATCTGTCAATACTTTGGAGAATATTTTTTTTTACACATGTTTATTTCAGTTCCGTGTTTTCTTTCTATTTCTCTTGGGATATTGAAGAATTGTATTGAACAAGACTAGAGGAGTCTGGAAGTTCCCGACTCGTGTCACAGTATCGCTGATGGGGTCATTGTCGTATCGGGTACTACAGAAAGGTATCCGGGGTACATTTATGTATACAGAAACGTACCCGAAAATCTTTGAATTCCAGAACGGCCCCCAAATATACACAAACGTACCTGGACAAACAAGATCTCATTGGCGGAATTGAAACAATTTAGAACTTGATAAAACAACTGCTTAAACAATATTTTTTATCATTAACTATTGCGCTATTGTTCTTAAAGCATATTTAGGCTGCCATAGTTAGTAATAAAATACAGAACGTATTGTCGTAAAACCGGAAGTTGTAAATCATCAAACCTGCGCAAAAAAGTAAACAATTATGCAGCTTTCATTCAAGAAGAGTTGGGAAAATATTTAGACCAACTGCATTCCTTTAAAGGCACACATGGCAATCTTGAGTTTTATTCAAACGTTAAAATTTGCTCCTCAATTTACTTATCCTGCGTCATTTTGACTTAAAAACTGCTTGCATATAATTAAATAAAAAATAGAAATTTCAACTTTCTTCACTATTTTACCAATTTTTTAAATATATTACTGGTGCAATATTATAAAAAGTTAGTAATATGCAAAAATAATATGCTTTGAACTATTCTAACAATTAATATTAATGATTGAACAAATGCAAGTTAAGAGGAAAACTAACGGGACGCCGTGAGTTTTTAAAAAATCAAGATTGCCGTGTGTCCCTTTAAGGCTGAGGCAACTGCTAGCAGCTTTTAAAAAGTGAATCGATTAAACTTTGTGAAGTAACAGAACGCGTTACGGCCGCATTTTACGACATTGTATTTTGTCTCGGGTACATTTATGTATATTTGGGGGCCTTACTGGATTTCGATGATTTTAGGGTACGTTTCTGTATACATAAATGTACCCCGGGTGCCTTTCTGTAGTACCCAGTATGACAATGACCCCATCAGCGTCAGTATCGTGAACTAAACTGTCAGCAAATACTGCATTGAGTTTTTGGTTAATCTGTGCACCTTAAATTAACATGTTAATATAATTATCCCCTTTCCACTGTCATATCAGCATGTCCAGAGAGGATGAATGTATCTGATTATCTTGTATTTCATAACTTTCCAACCACCTCACAGTATGTTACATATTCAGCCAACCACCTGGGTGCTTAGAATTACCGAAATAGACCGGGATAGACCATAGAATTACCGAAATACACCTAATTGACTTTTTAATACACTATTTATGATCTAAATTTG
This sequence comes from Cyrtodaria siliqua, assembly GCA_037043455.1. Classification (NCBI taxonomy): domain Eukaryota; kingdom Metazoa; phylum Mollusca; class Bivalvia; order Adapedonta; family Hiatellidae; genus Cyrtodaria; species Cyrtodaria siliqua. The sequence goes on from JAWPHD010009953.1 coordinate 67,159, forward strand.
CGTAAAAGTTTAGTTATTTAATTAATATATTAATGAATAGGGTAACTCGCCCTTAAGTCGAACTTGACCAGTTATTGATGTATCTTTCTCAACTGGAAACGGTCAATAACTGTTACTATGAAAGGGAGGCAATCCAATGATTTCTTTCATTCAAAACAACAAGAATTACCCCCAATCTATTGATTTCTCCAGCTACCGTTATAGTCCGACTCAAGGGCAATTACATGTTCGACTTTGGGGCATGTCTAAATATATCTGCCCTAAAGACGAACACTGAAGTTAGGAATCAATACCCGAACATTTTACACAAGAAGACATATAAAATATGTAATTTATGTAAGGCCAAAAAAAACAAAACCTGTGTTTCCGGTGGCCGACCGACCCTATTTTTAAGGGTAAAACCCTAAAGCTTTATATGAAAAAAATGAAGAAAAAAATATTGTTCTGAACAATGATTTATCACAATATATCGAGGTAAACTAACATCACAGAGAAACATTCAGTTGTATCATCAACTTGCATGGGGTTTATGAGATAAATACATGTAGAATCTCGCAATATCTTGCTCAAAAAAAAAAACACACCTATTTTATTTTTTTTGGCCTAAGGACATTTATATACATACTTGAAGTAAAATAAGGACAATTTCTTTAATTGAGCTTATGGCAACATCGTAAGAATTTTTATGACCCACTACTGAAGTTGCAAAATATGTTCGTCTCAGGGGCGAATTTTGGTGTGTGCAAAAAGTATGTCGTAATCCCAGTAAAAACGCTGGTACCGTTAAACAGTTGACATCGAATGATACATTAAACACTGAGGAAGAAACCAGATGGTTTCAGCAAGCAGGAGCATGAACATAGACAGAGGAGCCGAGAACCAATAACCTGTCCGACTCAGGGGCGAGTTACCCTATGTGTTTTTGTGACATTAATCAGCGAAAAATACCGGAATACACCAGAGAATAACTGAAATAGACTTATGTTATACGATATTTGTTTGCGAAAAATACCAGAATACGCCATATAATTGCCGTTATAGACTTTATATACTATTTATTATCAGGGCCCTCATTTGGTCATTTCTGCCGCCGTTATTCGGCGGCAGTCCCCCACCTGAAAAGTATCTTTTTTTCCCCCAAAAATTGATATTTTTCCCCCTCAGAAATTCGTAAAAAAAAAATCAAAAAAATCAATAAATTAATAAATAAATAAAAAAAAATCCGATTTTCAAGACGATATGCTCACGATGTCGTGTTTACCGGTTTGAAAAAGACGTTTTGATTATTATTAGACTGGTTTTAGACTGTTTATCGTGCACAGGACGTGTGGATCTCCGATGAAAACATGCCATTGATGGTTATTAAGTGGAGTTTTTTATCAGAAAAAGAACCAGATGGTTGACGAATGTATGTTAATAAAGTGAAACGTGTTAATCAAACAGAGTTTTTTATTTGTTGTAAAAATTCCCCCCAGTTACAAAAATTCCCCCTTCTGAGGGCTGCGGGCCCCTTCCCCCAAAGTAGCGTGAGGGCCCTGATTATCTAAATCTGCGCAAATGTATAGTTATTTAATTAATATATTAATGAAAATATGTTAATGTGACATTACTCAGCAACAAATACCGGAATACACCAGAGAATGACCGACTTTAGACTTAAATATTAAATACACTGCGTGAGATAATTACCAAAATATACTTTTGTAAAATGTTATTAGCAATTTATTTTTATCAATATTCATAAAACAAACTAATAAATATTTAAAAACAACAACATTTTATAAAGTATATATCATTATTAGTACATCATCGTCTTCTAATACTTTAAATAATGTATTCTGTCAATATCTTATAATACAAGCCCAGTAATCGACGTCATCAGCAGGTGCACGAGATGATCATCCGTAGCGAAGATTTGTCTTGACTCGGTAAGTAAATGCACGCATTTCAGCTCTAATTCTCAGTCCATAAAGATATAATTGTGCCTAAAGTATCGCAATCAATGGTAAAAAGACTCGGTTAATATTCACTTCTGCTAATACTTAGCGAATTGAGAGCAGAATCAAAGAAAGTAAAAAATGAAAAAACTCCGCTAAAAATCATCTCGCTAACATAACTTTCTTTGATTCTGCTCTCAATTCGCTAAGTATTAGCAGAAGTGAATATTAACCGAGTCTTTTTACCATTGATTGCGATACTTTAGGCACACTTATATCTTTATGGACTGATAATTAGAGCTGAAATGCGTGTGTTTACTTACCGAGTCAAGACAAATCTTCGCTACGGTGATCATCTCGTGCACCTGCTGATGACGTTGATTACTGGTCTTGTAATATATATCAATTGTAAAATGTATATTTTGGTCTATTTCGGTAATTCTATGGTCTATTTCGGTAAATATGTCTATTTCGGTAATTCTATGCACTGCAACTACCTCACTGTATGTTTCATGTTCAACCAACCAACTCACTGTATGTTAAATGTTCAACCAACCAACTCACAGTATGTTAAATGTTCAACCAACCACCTCACAGTATGTTACATGTTCAGCCAACCACCTCACTGTATGTTACATGTTCTACAAACCACCTCACAGTATGTTACATGTTCAACCAACCACCTCACAGTATGTTACATGTTCACCCAACCACCTCACAGTATGTTACATGTTCAACCAACCACCTCACAGTATGTTACATGTTCAACCAACCACTTCACAGTGTGTTACATGTTCACCAACCACCTCACAGTGTGTTACATGTTCACCAACCACCTCACAGTATGTTACATGTTCAACCAACCACCTCACAGTATGTTACATGTTCAACCAACCACCTCACAGTATGTTACATGTTCAACCAACCACCTCACAGTATGTTACATGTTCAACCAACCACTTCACAGTGTGTTACATGTTCACCAACCACCTCACAGTGTGTTACATGTTCACCAACCACCTCACAGTATGTTACATGTTCACCAACCACCTCACAGTGTGTTACATGTTCAACCAACCACTTCACAGTGTGTTACATGTTCACCAACCACCTCACAGTGTGTTACATGTTCACCAACCACCTCACAGTATGTTACATGTTCACCAACCACCTCACAGTATGTTACATGTTCACCAACCACCTCACAGTATGTTACATGTTCAACCAACCACCTCACAGTGTGTTACATGTTCACCAACCACCTCACAGTATGTTACATATTCAACCAACCACCTCACAGTGTGTTACATGTTCACCAACCACCTCACAGTATGTTACATATTCAACAAACCACCTCACAGTATGTTACATGTTCAACCAACCACCTCACAGTGTGTTACATGTTCAACCAACCACCTCACAGTGTGTTACATGTTCACCAACTCACAGTATGTTACATGTTCAACCAACCACCTCACAGTATGTTACATGTTCAACCAACCACCTCACTGTATGTTACATGTTCAACCAACCACCTCACAGTGTGTTACATGTTCAACCAACCACCTCACAGTTTGTTACATGTTCAACCAACCACCTCACAGTATGTTACATGTTCAGCCAACCACCTCACAGTATGTTACATGTTCAACCAACCACCTCACTGTATGTTACATGTTCAACCAACCACCTCACAGTATGTTACATGTTCAACCAACCACCTCACAGTGTGTTACATGTTCAACCAACCACCTCACAGTATGTTACATATTCAACCAACCACCTCACAATATGTTACATGTTCAGCCAAAGTATTATTTTGTTTTCAGGGCCACACAGAAAGCCCCTTACTCAGCCTTGGTTGGTGTGGTTGTCGATGCAAGAATTCCAAATAGGGTATGTAGAAGTCCCTATCCCACCATCATCAGGCAAATTTTACAAAGATATACACCGTTACTAAACCCATGGACGACTAGGTACAGGCCAAGAAAATTACACTTGTCCGCTCGCCATGACAAGCGCTTATTGATGTAGAAATTCAGATAAATTCTTTGACAATTTATCAATTTGACCATCCAACTATTATGTAGGACAAGTACATATTATGTAGGATGAGTAACTCGGAAACAAATTTTCCTGCCCTGTCCTGGTATGTTCATAACTTACATATTTTGAGAATTCAAACTCTATAGACACAAAATGGCTTTAACCAGCCAGTCCAAACCCCAAAACTAGAGCATCAATTTAAGAGTTGCCAACTCGTAATTCATTTTACGCATATTCAATAGGGGTATATGATCAACAGTTAGTAATATGCAAAAACAGTTTGCTTTATACAGTTACTGTTCTTATATAATAAATATTAATGATTGAAAAAATGCAGTTTATGTAGAAAAATGCCGCGATTTTCTATTATTCTATCTCCAGTGTTTTTTTGTTTTTTTTTGCGAATGCAACCTGTGCCTGTGCCATTGTGAAAAATAGTGGCATTTTTCTAGAAATTGTGAAAATTGTGAAATATTATAACAAAAGAAAAAGATACTTTTTTCACTTTTAATTTCACAGTTTAATATCCCTTGGTTTTAAGTTTTGTTTTTTGGTAAATACAGACTAGTTTTAACACCAGCGTATATTAAGACTAGTATCCTTACTGGTCTGTATTTACCCTAAAAAAAAAAAAAAAAAATTTTTTTTTTTTTTTTTTCAGATTGTGAATTTTTTGGATATATCTGTTAAAGAAGTATACTTTTTGGCATTGTGAATGGGCCGAATAACGGCCCAAAATAAGGCATAAAAAAACCCACTGATCTCATAGTTTACAAATCATTTTAAAGCAAATGTTTTGGCATAATACCAGTTGTTATATTTAAGCATATGGTAGAATAACAAAGAAAATTGAAAAATTAAACTTTTAATTTAATGATATATATATATATATGCAAACAAGTTCAAAGTTTGTATAATACCAGATTAATAAACTGAGTTGCTTTAATATTTTAATGTTTAACTAGAACCAATTTGATGTCGCTTGATCGCAAATTCGCACATTCTTCACTGGTAGTATGGTAAACAAATATATGTTCACCCATTTGACCATGTGTCCATATCTAGGGGTATTGTTATTTGCTACTCAGAATACAAATAGTACTATGTGTGTGTTATTCTGTATGTATGGCAGTAAATTAATAAATTAACATGTAGGTATTTGTGTATTTGAACTTTTGAACCCAACCCAGAGTCCCACAGGCAACCCTGTAGCAAAATATACTGTGTAATCCCAATGCTTTTCCTAAGTATTTTGGGAAAAGGCCCATAGATTGAATTGGGGATTTTTTTATCAACAAATTGCCAAAATTGGAAATTAGTACATAATGAACAATTATCGTTTAAACTGTGTTTTGAACCTGTTAGAGTGGTAACAAAACAACAATCAATTACGGTATTGAAATGAGTGTGTGAAGGGACACCAACACTGTAGAACATAGACATAATTGAAAGAAAAACAACAACATATTTCCCTCACACCACCCCTGGGCAGCCATCTGAGTGTGAAATAATAAAATTGTTTGAGGCCGACCATAACAAATTGTTGGTTTGCTGTTTCTCTACCTACATGTACATGTACCCTTAAAAAAGGCCCCTCTCCAAAACTTTTTATAGCAATTCTGTAACATTTTTTTTAGTTGTTATCTTCAGCGTATTTTCGTTTAATTTCTTCAGGTGTTTACTGTCCTTGGCAAAAAAACAAATCACCTACCTCCTCATTTATGAAATCCTGGGTTGGAAACAGCAACCTAATATTTTTAAGGATGGCCTGATATGTTGTTTAAGTACATGTACCAAGTTATGTAAACAATGTGGAATCATGAGGGTGTAATTCAACTTTTGGTTGGGGTGAAAACAATGAATACACAAATGCCCTACAGTTTAATTTATTAATTTGCTGTCATACATACAGAATAACAAATATTATACAACTATTTAATTCCTTAGAAGTCAATGATAGATTAGAACTATTTATCCTCGGGAGTGATTACTGGCCCGGTCAGTAGTGCTGCCTCGTGCAATAGTACCCTTCTCGGGCCAGAAGTCACTCCCGAGGATAAATAGTTCAAATCCATTGACTCCTAAGGCATTAAAGAGTTGTTTTGTTATATATCATAAAATATAACAGTTTTGATTTTTTACTAATAAAATTAAAATTTGGAGTGTGAGCCGTGTAAACAATGTATCTGCTTCCTTTGTTCATTTAAACAAGCGCATCACTGACACAGATCCACTATTGCACGGTCACTGACACAGATCCACTATTGCATGGTCACTGACACAGATCCACTATTGCATGGTCACTGACAGTGTCAGATCCACTATTGCACGGTTACTGACACAGATCCACTATTGCACGGTCACTGACACAGATCCACTATTGCACAGTCACTGACACAGATCCACTATTGCATGGTCACTGACAGAGATCCACTATTGCACGGTCACTGACATAGATCCATTATTGCACGGACACTGACACAGATCCACTATTGCACGGTCACTGACAGAGATCCACTATTGCACGGTCACTGACATAGATCCATTATTGCACGGACACTGACACAGATCCACTATTGCACGGTCACGTGATGCTTGCTGTTTTTTTTTAAAAGCGCGTCAATGACAAAGATGTACTATTGAACCGTTGGCATATTTCCAATGAGAATGGTCAAAACTATTTAAATCACATATGACTGCTTCTAGACCAATGAAAAATGCTTATATTTTATGATATATAATAAATAGCACTATTTGTATCTCAATATCCATGAACAATACCAGGGCTAGATTCAAAACAGGTCTGAGTCCAGTTCCAGTTCTTAGACTCAAACATAATTTATTATTGATGAATGTTAATGTAGCTTTCCCGCCAACAACAGCCCAATTCTACAACATAATTATGTGCACAGTTTCTAAACTGACGACGAGGTATATATAACTTACATATTTTGAAAATTCAAACTTTATAGATGCAATATAAACGGCCTTAGCTAGTCAGACTAAACCCCAAGATTTGAGCATTTGAATTTAAGAGTTACAAACTCATAATTCATAAGTTCATTATATGCATATTCGGTCATGGGTATTTTAAAAACCCGTGAAAAACCCTGTACATTTAATCTTCTCATATATATACATTATTATATGACCTGATGGATAGAGTTTTGATAAATGGTTTTGTAGTATTTTGACATTATTCGATGGGATAGCTTCTTTAAGTTTTCTCAGCTAATACATTTTTTGCATTCTCTTTTTGTTTGCAATCTCTAGATTCCTTGTACTTTTAACACAAGTTTGTAAAACTGGGGATATTTATAATCACTTGATTAATGATTAATAGCATACATGTGCTATTATATTCTGTCTGCCATAATCTGGGCCAGATATCAGCCCGAAATCCAAAGGCTGTCTGAGTGTATGTATTGATATTCGATAATAAAATGACATAAATGTCCTCAAATCTGTTTTTTTTTCTTATCTTTTGTAATTAGGAAAATAATCAATTTGTAATTCCTGTTCATTCTTTAGAATGTAATATTAGACCAGTTGCAATTATATATGGAGCTAATATAAGAAATCAGGTGCACGTTTAGTCTTGATTTTAACCGTGCCGTTTCCGAGGATATAGAAAAAAAACCACTGCAAATTCCAATAGAGGCAGAGAAGTAGGACACACCCTCATTATCACAATTTTGGAAAATCAATTCCAAGTCTGGGCACAAACATATTTTTCTGAGTTACTCCTCATACGTAATATTTGAAGGTAAAATTAATAAATTGTTAAAGAATTTATCTTAATTTCTATTCATCCTGCATCAATGAGCACTCGTCTTGGCGAGCAGACGCAGGGCTCAATCTACAGGGCGATTCGGGCGAAGAACGCGCCCACGATCTCTTGACTTCGCCTTGGCAGCACATCAAAGCGAATGTCAAGTCGCCGAAAAATTAAATTTTTTTTTTTTTTTTTTAAAAAGGTACAGTATAGTAATAAATCCATTATCATAGAAATTTGCATCAATATTTCAAGCTCATATTATAGAGTAAAAAGAATTAGTGTGCATTACACTGTATTCACTGCATTGCAATATACATGGTGATGACTATTCAACCGTTGTCTACGTATACACGTCGCGTGAAGTCTCCCTAAATTCTCTCCAATTCTCCCTAAAATCACTTGAGGGAGAAGTGACTTCTCCCTAAATTCCTTGCCTAGATTGAGCCCCGAGACGAGTGGCATTTTCATGCCCTGTCTTTCTTGTAGTTTTAATTGACAGATTATTCATAATTTGTATGCTAAAATAAATGCTTAATTCAATAATTGATCTATATTATGTAGGTTCCTGAAACATACATTTTAAAGAATATTTTTCATTAAAAAAACATTTCCCTGAATTTCGAACTGCTGCTTTTTATTTCACCAATTCCAATAAGAGAGCACTTATTCAAAGTCACAGGCCACTTCCCAATTTGGTGAGGAAATACTGGTCATATTAGTGAAATGTAAATATGTCATATTAGTGAAATGTAAATATTTTACTTTTTTAAACCAAACAAATTGATAACTTCATTTACTGAGCAACAGATAATGTTTAAGAAAGCACATGAGGCATTCGTGTCCCATGAACATATTTTCTAGTTTATATAACGTCGGGAAATAAAGGGTTGGTCTTGGGAAGGCAGAACATATTCTACACGTGGCCCTAGTCAGACAGACACAACTTCTCTAAAACTCTTGTAGACTATCAAGTTTGTATGCATGATCAGGCCATCCGTAAAAAATTGTTGGTTTGCTGTACTCAACCTACTCACTAAAAAGAGCCTACCCAAAACTTTTTATTGCAATTCTTTTAACTTCCCCCCCTCACACCGACCTATTTTAAGAATGTTTTTCCTTTAATTTATGTTGATGGTTTTAACTGTCTTTGGGGGAAAAATTTATTCACCTACCTACCTACCCTCCTAAAACTTTTTGAGTCGGAGCACAGCAAACCAACATTTTTTAAGGATGGCCTCATGTGTGAATTATCACATCATTTACTCTTTTTCGTAAGTTTTAAATGATACATTTGCATTCTTAAGAAAATAAACTGCTACTTGTTCTTTAGAATTCATTTCAATTGGTAAAATAGCTTGCTACATTTTCACAGATTTGAAATCAAAGTCAATATTGACACACCAAGTTTTCAACTGAATTCAAGTATAAACACAAGATTATGAAATCTAAATCAATACAAGTGAAGAGCATTTGAGTGCTTTGTAAATATGCTTAATACTTATATCTGTGTATAAGCTGTTAGCACATTGGCTGTAAAGTAAATAAGTGTAACATTGATTTGGTATTTATTATCAAGTAGTTTTGTATGTGGATTAAAGGCTGATGCCTAGTTATAGTAAACATGCTAAACGTTTAAAGGAATGATTAGGCGCTGGATTAAAGAGTGGTTAAAATGGAACAGTTAGGTTGTTATCTTTTGTCCCGTCTAGATGTTCATGACCGTTCCCGGGTGATTAAAGTAGCTGTCCTGCCAGCAACAGCCAAATTGTACAAAATATGTTTGTTTATAGGGTGTTTTACGTCACTTTCAACACATGTAAGGTTATATATGACGGTAGATTTGTTTTGTGATGGAGGCAGACCACCTACTTTTCCTGGGTAAGAACCAGTATGTACACCTCCCGTAATCCGTACAAAATATGTACACCATTTCTAAATCTCCTTACGAGAAAGTATATCCATAACTTACATATTTTGAGAATCCACACTGTATAGACACTGTATAGACACTGTATAGACGGCTTTAACCAGCCAGGCCCAACCCCAAAAACTCATAATTCCTTTTGTAAACGCATATTCAGTCATGGGTATTTAAGAACCGGTTAATAGATCTTTACTTTTAATCGACACTTTCCCTTAGCCTCGTCCGTCGGATGGGGACGTAAACCGGGCGGTCCCGTGTATCGGTCTATCCTCCGAACATGTTAAAGAACCATAGGAATCTATTCGATAATAAGAGTAGGGCAGGTTCCCGGATTCCTATGTATCCTTCCCCTCTCTCTGGGGCGGCTCTAAATAACCTATACTGTGTTGATGAGCCGTTTAACAACATTCAATCAATTACTTTAACATCTACATAATTATATATTAAAGGCCAAACAAAATAATATGTGTTGTTCAGGTAACACTGACAAAAAAATAGGGTAGGTAGGTAGGCTTTTTTTTTTCTCAATAATGAATTCAATTCTGATAATGAATTTAATATGTTAAGTTACTATATCTTGAGTTCTATTTATTTTGCATTGTCAACAAAAATTATTCTTATTCTTTTTTTTAATTATATTTTTTTTTTTTATAATTTTTGCATAAAAAGTTTTAGGGTCGGCCCCTTAAAATAGGGTCGGTTGGGTTACCTGAACCACATATATTTTTTTATATAGCCTAACCTGAACACCTGGATAGAGTTTTGATCAACGGTTTTGTAATTTTGCCGTTATTTGGCGGCATAGCTACTTTAATGTAACTGAGGGCTCCAAACTCACTCTGGACAGAAGGTAACTGAGGGCCCCAAACTCACTCTGGACAGAAGGTAACTGAGGGCACCAAACTCACTCTGGACAGAAGGTAGCTGAGGGCCCCAAACTCACTCTGGACAGAAGGTAACTGAGGGTCCCAAACACTCTGGACATAGGGTAACTGAGGGTCCCAAACTCACTCTGGACAAGGTAACTGAGGGCCCCAAACTCACTCTGGACAGAAGGTAACTGAGGGCCCCAAACTCACTCTGAACAGAAGATAACAGGGCCCCAAACTCACTCTGGACAGAAGGTAACTGAGGGTCCCAAACTCACTCTGGACAGAAGGTAACTGAGGGCACCAACCTCACTCTGGACAGAAGGGAACTGAGGGCCCCAAACTCCTCTTGGATTCGCAAATGGAGCCAAAACTCCTTTGTAAATTGTAAAGAAGAAAAACTACCTCATTCATTATGATATATGCATAAATTTGCTTATTTTGAATATTGTTTTTTATACCCTCTTAAAGCACAAAATTGATGCATATTTACATTTATATCTGTACGGTTTGTTGAGGGATGGCTCACATATTATGTTAGAAACTCTTTAAAAAATCTTCTGAAACTGAAAAAGCTAGCAATCTACTTATTTTCTCAGACTAACATGTGTTCACATTGACACTATTCATCTGTTTCAACATCCAGTAATGCCAAAATGCCATTTCTCAGACTAACAGGTGTTCATATTGACACTATTCATCTGTTTCAACATCCATTGATGCCAAAATGCCATTTCTCAGACTAACAGGTGTTCACATTGCCACTATTCATCTGTTTCAACATCCGGTGATGGCAAAATATCGTTTCTCAGATAGCAGGTGTTCACATTGACACTATTCATCTGTTTCAGCATCCAGTGACGCCAAGATGCCGTGTGAGGAAGCAGGTGGGACTAACCAACAGATGGCGCCTCCCTGAGTCCCTGGGCAGCGATCTCCTCGGTAGCTCACAGGCAATCAAGGCCGTCACCTCTCCCTACAATCAGACACTTGTCAAGATCATCACAGGTAACGTGTGTTAGTGATAAACGTAACGATTTCCATTTCTCACCTATGATTCATAGTATGAAACAGTTGTTAGTGATTTACATAACAAGGGATTACCATTTCTGACCTATGGAAACAAATTGTCGTTTAAACGGGAGATTAGGCCAAAAAAAATTGGTTTGTTTCCGCTAACGGCTTCAAAAAAAATAGGGTTGGTAGGTAGGCAAAACTTTATTTTTTTTATTTTTTTTTATTATGACCTTATTTTTGCTAATGCAAAAACACTTTTAATATGATAAAAAGTACTGGGGAAGGTATTAATACCTAGATAATACATGGTTATGGCCCTTTTTCAATATTTGGTAATGTACACTGGAAACCCCAGAGGTCGTGAGTTCAAATCTCACTGGAGGAATAATTTTTTTTTTGATCTCCATAAGAAACCTTGGTTCATGGGTTCAACTTTTTAGTATTATTTATTTATTTATTTTTTATTTATTTTTTTGCAATATGGTCGGTGGCTAAATAATAGGGTCGGTCGGGTTAGCAGAAACAAACACTTTTTTCTTTTATGCCTTATTCTGAGACATGGGGCATGAATCATTAACTTACTTTGATTTCCATTATCCACTATTTCTCTATTTACCACTGGAGTGTCTTCATGCCCTCGTGAATATTTCGTTGCTTTAGCTGAGAGTGCCCAGATGAGCCATGATGAATCTCAGCCAACTTCTGCAGACATTGTTGGTTACTTGTAGTCATCTGTTCTCTTTGTTTTAGCTGAGAGTGCCCAGATGAACATGAACCTAGATGTGACACAACCTTACACCTTTAGACAGAGTATTGAACGGCCATACACAGAGCCTGCCACGGGAGCGAGACTAGTTCACCGAGAACTGCCAGGGGCTTCATCGTCCAGTCCAGTGAAGGTGCCATCTACAGCACCAGTTGCCACAGTGACCAAGGCGATGTACAGGTAGGGATAGATAGCCACAGTGACCAAGGCAATGTACAGGTAGGGATAGATAGCCACAGTGACCAAGGCGATGTACAGGTAGGGATAGATAGCCACAGTGACCAAGGCGATGTACAGGTAGGGATAGATAGCCACAGTGACCAAGGCGATGTACAGGTAGGGATAGATAGCCACAGTGACCAAGGCGATGTACAGGTAGGGATAGATAGCCACAGTGACCAAGGCGATGTACAGGTAGGGATAGATAGCCACAGTGACCAAGGCGATGTACAGGTAGGGATAGATAGCCACAGTGACCAAGGCGATGTACAGGTAGGGATAGATAGCCACAGTGACCAAGGCGATGTACAGGTAGGGATAGATAGCCACAGTGACCAAGGCGATGTACAGGTAGGGATAGATAGCCACAGTGACCAAGGCGATGTATAGGTAGGGATAGATAGCCACAGTGACCAAGGCGATGTACAGGTAGGGATAGATAGCCACAGTGACCAAGGCGATGTACAGGTAGGGATAGATAGCCACAGTGACCAAGGCGATGTACAGGTAGGGATAGATAGGGAGTATATATGATTTGTGTAGGTGACCAAGGCGATGTACAGGTAGGGATAGATAGGGAGTATATATGATCTGTGTAGGTGACCAAGGCGATGTACAGGTAGGGATAGATAGGGAGTATATATGATCTGTGTAGGTGACCAAGGCGATGTACAGGTAGGGATAGATAGGGAGTATATATGATCTGTGTAGGTGACCAAGGCGATGTACAGGTAGGGATAGATAGGGAGTATATATGATCTGTATAGTTTACATCGAGTAAGAAAGATAGTTAGCAATAGCTTACTAGGTCAATAATTTTATCAAGAAAATATAAATTAAAAACATTTAGTATGTTATTATTGTCAATACCAGTGTCTATTCTAGAAATCGAAAAGTAGGGGGAATTTTCCGCCCTATACTTGAAAAATAGGGAGGATTTTAAAAAAGAAGTGGGGAATATGTGAAAACACATGAACTGACAGATACCTTTTAAATTTGCCGTACATGTGACTGTAAACAACAATTTTACAAATTTTAAAACGAACGAAAATACTGTTTGCAACCGCAAGGCAAAACAAACATGCCCTAAACTTATTTTCGTCTAAATTATTCCGTACTATCTGAAATCGAGTGACATCAGCACGCCATGTGATACCTAGCGCCACCTAACCTGGGAATACACAAATAACGGTAACTCCACTACGATTTACATGCTAAGTCTAGGTCATCTGTGACGCTTACTTGTTTTCAAGACAAAAGTTTGTATTTACAATCAAGTGTTCAAGACTAGCTCTGATAATCAAACTATAAGCAAAATTTGTCTCCATTTAGTTAAAATTTAGGGATTACGATGTCGCATGCATACTTGTCACAAATTGAATTGTTTTTTCTAAGTTTGTACACGCGATCAGCTCGATCGGGCCTCCTAGAATAGACACTGCAATACAACATTTATAATGTTATAGAATTGTTAATACAGGAAGATGGATACTGCTTAAATTGTGTTAATCATTGTGTACCCTTGGAAAAGGTGGGAGAATTTCACTTGGATTAAAATGTAAAAAGAGAACTGAGTGTTAAATCAGTTGATCCACTATTGTCATTTGGATTTATAAACTTAATATATAAATTAAAAGTTTGCTGATTCTTTCTCAGCATGGAATGTTGACAACAGAAACTCATTCATTATTATTATTGTTGAGTGTGTTTCTTGAATCTTTTACACTGTGACATGTTTCAGACGCACCTGCTCGTTCCTGATCTGTTTGTTCAAAATAAGAATAAAATGATATGCATTCAGCAATTAAAAGACGGATAATGGAGAGATAATTTATAAGCGATTTTGGACACCCTCAGTTATTGTGTGCAATGTTTGTAGCTTAGTCATGATGATTAAAATTTCCCCATGTTATATTACCAAGGGCATAACTGCATATATGTGCATAGGATATTTTGGGCCAATCATAAGAAACAAAATATGGTTCAAAGACGGGAAAGATTGTCCAAGAAAACTCCCAATTGCTCAAACTATTCCGACATGCCCCCAAACCCGCCTAGATCATAGATCGGCGCTTTGTGTGTATAATTTATAAAAGCTGGTTACACCCTTGTATTACAGTCCAAAGAAGTTGACTCCTATACAGAAGTATATGCCAGCCCATGCTCGACCTGTGACTCCCAAGGATATATTCCTGTACCACTCTAAACGCTGCAGGGGTAACCACGGACCAGGTATAAACAAGTTTATCTGTATATCTGCAAGGCAATATATCTGTAAATCGTTAAATATTGACATTATTTTGCATTATTGATAATCCAAACAACCTTCTTGAACAGTCAGTAAGAAAACACCTGAGTCAAAACATAACCTGTAATGAAGGTCACTAGTATCAAGAGGTCACCTCTATTAAACATACCTGTAATGAAGGTCACCAGTATCAAGAGGTCACCTATTAAACATAACCTGTAATGGTCACCAGTATCAAGAGAGCCAGTGGACGCTCTACTGGCTAGCATGGCTGGTTGTACAATCGTTTATCGATATAAACACTCAGGCTAAGTATGGGAAAGATCAAATGACATTATGGGTGTCAATCCAATTGAATTGATTGAAATGGGTTTTATGGCACACCAACACATGAAAGGTTATTTGGCACCTGTTAAACACCTGTAATGAAGGTCAGCAGTATCAATAGGTCACCTCTATTAAACATACCAATAATGAAGGTCACCAGTATCAAGAGGTCACCTCTATTAAACATACATGTAATGAAGGTCACCAATATCAAGGTCACCTCTATTAAACATACCTGTAATGATTGGTTGAATTATCAAGAGGTCATCTCTATTAAACATAACCTGTAATGAATGTCACCAGTATCAAGAGGTCACCTATTAAACATATATGTAATGAAGGTCACCAGTATCAAGAGGTCACCTCTATTAAACATACCTGTAATGAAGGTCACCAGTATCAAGAGGTCACCTCTATTAAACATGCCTGTAATGAAGGTCACCAGTATCAAGGTCACCTCTTAAATATATCTGTAATAGAGGTCACCAGTATCAAGAGGTCACCTATTTTAAACATACATGTAAGGAATGTCACCAGTATCAACGTCACCTCTATTAAACATACCTGTAATGAAGGTCACCAGCTCTATTAAACATAACCTGTAATGAAGGTCACCAGTATCAAGAGGTCACCTATTAAACATATCTGTAATGAAGGTCACCAGTATCAAGAGGTCACCTCTATTAAACATACCTGTAATGAAGGTCACCAGTATCAAGAGGTCACCTCTATTAAACATACCTGTAATGAAGGTCACCAGTATCAAGAGGTCACCTATTAAGCATATCTGTAATGAAGGTCACCAGTATCAAGAGGTCACCTATATTAAACATACCTGTAATCAAGGTCACCAGTATCAAGGTCATCTCTATTAAACATACCTGTAATGACGTTCACCAGTATCAAGAGGTCATCTCTTTTAAACATAACCTGTAAGTAAGGTGACCAGTATCAAGAGGTCACCTATTAAACATATCTGTAATGAAGGTCACCAGTATCAAGAGGTCACCTCTATTAAACATACCTGTAATGAAGGTCACCAGTATCAAGGTCACCTCTGTTAAACATACCTGTAATGAAGGTCACCAGTATCAAGAGGTCACCTCTATTAAACATACCTGTAATGAAGGTCACCAGTATCAAGAGGTTACCCCTATTAAACATACCTGTAATGACGTTCACCAGTATCAAGAGGTCATCTCTTTTAAACATAACCTGTAAGTAAGGTGACCAGTATCAAGAGGTCACCTATTAAACATATCTGTAATGAAGGTCACCAGTATCAAGAGGTCACCTCTATTAAACATACCTGTAATGAAGGTCACCAGTATCAAGGTCACCTCTGTTAAACATACCTGTAATGAAGGTCACCAGTATCAAGAGGTCACCTCTATTAAACATACCCATAATGAAGGTCACCAGTATCAAGAGGTCACCTCTATTTATTAAACATACATGTAATGAAGGTCACCAATATCAAGGTCACCTCTATTAAACATACCTGTAATGATTGGTTGAATTATCAAGAGGTCATCTCTATTAAACATAACCTGTAATGAATGTCACCAGTATCAAGAGGTCACCTATTAAACATATATGAAATGAAGGTCACCAGTATCAATAGGTCACCTCTATTAAACATACCTGTATGAAGGTCACCAGTATCAACAGGTCACCTCTATTAAACATGCCTGTAATGAAGGTCACCAGTATCAAGAGGTCACCTCTATTAAACATACCTGTAATGAAGGTCACCAGTATCAACAGGTCACCTCTATTAAACTTGCCTGTAATGAAGGTCACCAGTATCAAAGTCACCTCTTAAATATATCTGTAATAAAGATCACCTCTATTAAACGTACATGTAAGGAAGGTCATAAGTATCAACGTCACCTCTATTAAACATACCTGTAATGAAGGTCACCAGTATCAAGAGGTCATCTCTATTAAACGTAACCTGTAATGAAGGTCACCAGTATCAAGAGGTCACCTATTAAACATACCTGTAATGAAGGTCACCAGTATCAGGAGGTCACCTCTATTAAACATACCTGTAATGAAGGTCACCAGTATCAAGAGGTCACCTCTATTAAACATACCTGTAATGCAGGTCACCAGTATCAAGAGGTCACCTCTATTAAACATACCTGTAATGAAGGTCACCAGTATCAAGGTCATCTCTATTAAACATACCTGTAATGAAGGTCACCAGTATCAAGAGGTCATCTCTATTAAACATAACCTGTAAGTAAGGTCACCAGTACCAAGAGGTCACCTATTAAACATATCTGTAATAAAGGTCACCAGTATCAAGAGGTCACCTCTATTAAACATACCTGTAATGAAGGTCACCAGTATCAAGGTCACCTCTATTAAACATACCTGTAGTGAAGGTCACCAGTATCAAGAGGTCATCTCTATTAAACATAACCTGTAAGTAAGGTGACCAGTATCAAGAGGTCACCTATTAAACATATCTGTAATGAAGGTCACCAGTATCAAGAGGTCACCTCTATTAAACGTACATGTAAGGAAGGTCACCAGTATCAACGTCACCTCTATTAAACATACCTGTAATGAAGGTTACCAGTATTAAGATGTCATCTCTATTAAACATAACCTGTAATGAAGGTCACCAGTATCAAGAGGTCACCTATTAAACATACCTGTAATGAAGGTCACCAGTATCAAGAGGTCACCTCTATAAACATACCTGTAATGAAGGTCACCAGTATCAAGAGGTCACCTATTAAACATACCTGTAATGAAGGTCACCAGTATCAAGAGGTCACCTCTATTAAACATAACCTGTAATGAAGGTCACCAGTATCAAGAGGTCACCTCTATTAAACATACCCGTAATGAAGGTCACCAGTATCAAGAGGTCACCTATTAAGCATATCTGTAATAAAGGTCACCAGTATCAAGAGGTCACCTCTATTAAACATACCTGTAATGAAGGTCACCAGTATCAAGGTCACCTCTATTAAACATACCTGTAGTGAAGGTCACCAGTATCAAGAGGTCACCTCTATTGAACATAACTTGTAATGAAGGTCACCAGTATCTAGGTCACCTCTATTAAACATATATGTAATGAAGGTCACCAGTATCAAGAGGTCACCTCTATTAAACATAACCTGTAATGAAGGTCACCAGTATCAAGATCATACCTGAAAGTCACCCATAATCAAGAGGTCACCTCTATTAAGCATAACCTGTCATGAAGGTCACCAGTATCATGAGGTCATACATATATAGAGGTCATCCATATAGACAGAGACCACTATAACGGCATCACCTGTCAGTCCACGGGGACCGAGTGAGATATAAACCAAGCTATAGCTCTCTGAAATGTCCATTGCAATACAGCGAGGTAAATAAATACACAAGGCATCACCTGTAACAAAAGGTCACCTGTTTTAACAGGTCACCTGCATCAAGAGGTCATCCATATAATGTGGTCACATGTATTTAAGCTCACCTGCATTAAGAAACCAATCAGTTTTAAATTATTTGAATTTTGCAAAGATAAAAGGCCATTGTTTCTTTTTTCTTAGATGACCTCTAAACACTGGATTAATTATATATATATATTGTTTAGAATACACATTTATTTATATTGTGAAATTACTGTCAGTTCTATTTCATTTACAGAAATAATGTCTTTAATGTTTAAATGGTTGACCTTCATCTCTTTTCACAAGTCGAGTCTGTCTGTATATGCTGATAAACCATTTTGTCCTGGTGGTGGTAATTTATTTAATTTCTTATGTTTCTATTGCTTATTAATTACTCTTTGAATATCAGTAAGTTTTGATTTAAATATGCTTGACCTTGAATGGTGATGTATTTATTGTTACAGACACAGTTAAATTCAAGTACACCAAAATCGCATTCATTTTAAGCTGGACTTTTCGTCGGCTTTACCGTTAGTTAGCCCTTTTCGGTAAGCTCATACTTTAGAAACTGCGTGACAGAATTGAATGAAACTTCACACAGATAGATAGATAACATGTCACATGCAAGTCACATAACTCTGCAACCCATTTTGACAAAGTTATGTCCCTTTTTATACTTACTCAAATTCTTGGTTAACCTTTTTTTGGTAAGCTCAAATCTCAGGAACCGCCCGTGAGAACTCAGTGAAACTTCACACATGGATGTGTCATTAAGAGGCGGGAGGCGGGGATTTCCCCCTGCTACTTTGACTGGTGTACCCAGCTACTATGAATACTTTTATTAGTATTTTATACAAGTATCAATAAAAATACATGGCTATTCAACTCCGTGTGCCGCTTACTTATAAAGTTAATGACACCCCTGCCATGTATTCAGTATAGATAGTTAACATGTCATGCGCAAGACACGTAACTCTGCAACCTATTTGGCAAAGTTATGCCCCTTTTATACTTAGTTTCTTGGTTTACCTATTTCGCTAAGCTCATATCTCAGAAACTGCCTGGCAGAACTCAATAAAAGTTCTTGTATGTATTTAGCATGCCATGTGCAAGTCGCATAGCTCTGCAATCTATTTTGACAGAGTTATGCCCCTTTCTATACATAGTCAATTTCTTGCTTAACCATTTACGGTAAGCTCATATCTCAGAATTCGCCTGGCAGAACTCAATAAAAGAACCTCATCTATCATTGTGTTCATTCTGCATTCATTCTTTATTCATTCTATGTTTGTTGTGCATTTATTTTGGGATACTTGAACGTAACTGGGTCTGTAAGTCATTTTGTTCAGCTTGCAGTTGTCAAACACCAGTAAATGAATGTTGTATATATTGTTCACTGACACTTTCTCTTGTTTGCTACACAGCTTTGTCACCTGTGTGTGGTAAGTTATCTGCACCATAGCTCTAGCGCTAGATTAGACCCCCTAGATCAGTTTCGTCCAGGTCGCTGTCTGGTCGCATCTTGTTAACCTATTGTATGGTAGCTACAACTATAAGTTACAACATATACATAAAACCCCACATGTATGTTTGCCATATACGGATTACATGATCTACTTCCAGTCATTACCACGAAATGAATTCGTGAACACAACTGAATGCAATTAAACTAGTAGTTAAACAAATTTAAATGCAAATGGAATGTGTTTTTAGTGTACTATAAAGGATTACAGCCTGTTAGTGTACCTACAAATATTAAAAGTACTCGAATATATAACACATCATAATAAAGGCAGTTTTATACCTGTAGGCTTTCAGATACATTATAATAAAATTTTGGAATTTCTCCTGCTCTCCCTCATTCTGGGATTAAGAGTGGGAGGTCTGGGATTTCCCTTCTCTCCCTCATTCTGAGATTAAGAGTGGGAGGTCTGGGATTTCCCTTCTCTCCCTCTTTCTAGGATTAAGAGTGGGAGGTCATGGACTTCCCTTCTCTCCCTCATTCTGAGATTAAGAGTGGGAGGTCTGGGATTTCCCTTCTCTCCCTCATTCTGGGATTAAGAGTGGGAGGTCTGGGATTTCCCTTCTCTCCCTCATTCTAGGATTAATAGTGGGATGTCTGGGATTTCCCTGCTCTCCTGCATTCTGGGATTAAGAGTGGGAGGTCTGGGATTCCCCTGCTCTCCTGCATTCTAGGATTAAGAGTGGGAGGTCTGGGATTCCCCTGCTCTCCCTCATTCTGGGATTAAGAGTGGGAGGTCTGGGATTTCCCTTCTCTCCCTCATTCTGAGATTAAGAGTGGGAGGTCTGGGATTTCTCTTCTCTCCCTCATTCTGGGATTAAGAGTGGGAGGTTTGGGATTTCCCTTCTCTCATTCTGAGATTAAGAGTGGGAGGTCTGGGATTTCCCTTCTCTCCCTCATTCTGGGATTAAGAGTGGGAGGTCTGGGATTTCCCTTCTCTCCCTCATTCTGAGATTAAGAGTGGGAGGTCTGGGATTTCCCTTCTCTCCCTAATACTGGGATTAAGAGTGGGAGGTCTGGGATTTCCCTTCTCTCCCGCATTCTGAGATTAAGAGAGGGAGGTCTGGGATTTCCCTTCTCTCCCTTATTCTGGGATTAAGAGTGGGAGGTCTGGGATTTCCCTTCTCTCCCTCATTCTAGGATTAATAGTGGGAGGTCTGGGATTCCCCTGCTCTCCTGCATTCTGGGATTAAGAGTGGGAGGTCTGGGATTTCCCTTCTCTCCCTCATTCTGAGATTAAGAGTGGGAGGTCTGGGATTTCCCTTCTCTCCCTCATTCTGGGATTAAGAGTGGGAGGTCTGGGATTTCCCTTCTCTCCCTCATTCTAGGATTAATAGTGGGAGGTCTGGGATTCCCCTGCTCTCCTGCATTCTGGGATTAAGAGTGGGAGGTCTGGGATTCCCCTGCTCTCCTGCATTCTGAGATTAAGAGTGGGAGGTCTGGGATTCCCCTGCTCTCCTGCATTCTAGGATTAAGAGTGGGAGGTCTGGGATTCCCCTGCTCTCCCTCATTCTGGGATTAAGTGTGGGAGGTCTGGGATTTCCCTTCTCTCCCTCATTTTGAGATTAAGAGTGGGAGGTCTGGGATTTCCCTTCTCTCCCTCATTCTGGGATTAAGAGTCGGAGGTCTGGGATTTCCCTTCTCTCCCTCATTCTGAGATTAAGAGTGGGAGGTCTGGGATTTCCCTTCTCTCCCTCATTCTGGGATTAAGAGTGGGAGGTCTGGGATTTCCCTTCTCACCCTCATTCTAGGATTAATAGTGGGAGATCTGGGATTCCCCTGCTCTCCTGCATTCTGGGATTAAGAGTGGGAGGTCTGGGATTCCCCTGCTCTCCTGCATTCTGGGATTAAGAGTGGGAGGTCTGGGATTCCCCTTCTCTCCTGCATTCTAGGATTAAGAGTGGGAGGTCTGGGATTTCCCTGCTCTCCTGCATTCTAGGATTAAGAGTGGGAGGTCTGGGATTCCCCTGCTCTCCCTCATTCTGAGATTAAGAGTGGGATGTCTGGGATTCCCCTGCTCTCCTGCATTCTGGGATTAGGAGTGGGAGGTCTGGGATTCCCCTGCTCTCCTGCATTCTGGGATTAAGAGTGGGAGGTCTGGGATTCCCCTGCTCTCCTGCATTCTGGGATTAAGAGTGGAAGGTCTGGGATTCCCCTGCTCTCCTGCATTCTGGGATTAAGAGTGGGAGGTCTGGGATTCCCCTGCTCTCCTGCATTCTGTGATTAAGAGTGGGAGGTCTGGGATTCCCCTGCTCTCCTGCATTCTGGGATTAAGAGTGGGAGGTCTGGGATTCCCCTGCTCTCCTGCATTCTGGGATTAAGAGTGGGAGGTCTGGGATTCCCCTGCTCTCCTGCATTCTGGGAGTGGCTCTAAAGAAACACATGCATGTTGATGGACCACATATACAAACTCCACAGTTGAAATAATTTCAGGAAGGGAGACAAATGCAGCTATTATATAAATATGACTGTTATAAGAGTTTTCTCCCTTACACTGTTTTGACATCTCTATCATTCAAATATCACTCTAATGTCACAATCAGTATGAATGTTACCATGAGGTCAGTAACGTGTTGCATTTATGGTGGCATGACTGGCATGTGGGGGATCACTTTGACCAAGATCGTGTTTCCCATCACATCCTTCCCAGCAGTTACTTTGGTTTCTTCAATATTTCAGATTTTAATAAAATTGTGCATTGATTGTATCTAACATGCAGTCCAAAATTCTCATACCACACTAACTCCACAGATAAACCTGTAAGTTGAAAATGTAAATACGCAGAGGATTTCCCATACATGAGCCTGTCCCTCTCGGGGACCTAAATAAGCAGAGTATTTCCCATAAATGAACCTGTCTACCTCTCTTTGGATTTCCCATAAATGATACTGTCTGCCTCTCTGGGGACATAAACAAGTAGTCTTAGAGTAGTTCCCATAAATGATCCTGTCTACCTCTCAAGGGACCTAAACACACGGAGTATTTCCCATAAATGTTCCTGTCTGCATCTCCAGGGACCTAAAAACATACAGAGGATTTCCCATAAATGATTCTGTCTATCTGGAGACATAAACAAGCAGAGTAGATCTCATAAATGATCCTGTCTGCCTATCTGGGGACATAAACAAGCAGAGTAGATCTCATAAATGATCCTGTCTGCCTCTCTGGGGACATAAACAAGCAGAGTAGATCTCATAAATGATCCTGTCTACCTGGGGACATAAACAAGCAGAGTAGATCTCATAAATGATCCTGTCTGCCTCTCTGGGGACATAAACAAGCAGAGTAGATCTCATAAATGATCCTGTCTGCCTATCTGGGGACATGCTTTATAGTGGGAGTGTTTAGAACAACGAGTTCCCTATGTTATACAGGTTTATTTTTTCCCATCATCTTATAATAAAATGTTACCTTCCTCTCATCCACCATTTTGTTTAATCAGGTCAAGATGTAGATGTTTTTTAAAGGTAATTTCTAACTTCATTATGTATATTAGCACAATAAACATATATCGCTTTTATATAAATAGATACTTTATTCTCGTACCACATTTATTTAGGAAGCATGGTTCAAGTAGAGCACACATTTCACCAGAAATAGAAAGTTAAACTAAATGCTAAATGTTGAAAAGATTGAAAGTTGATACATTCATTTTCATCTTTGGGGAAATTGGGAAGTATTTTTCCTAGGATTAAAAGAATGAAAGTTGATGTATTTAATCTGTCTATAGTCAGAGATGGGTAATGCTGTCTGTCCACTTCTCGGCAGAAGATTTACACGTATATCAAACTGTTCAGTCTGGCAAGTTTTACACTATGCATTTCGTATGTAGATTTCCCAGAGGTGCATGCAGATGACACAGTCCCAGTGTAAAATAGCATTAATTTTGTATTTACTCAAACAGTTTATCAAAGTGATTGATCTGCTTTACAATTTTGTTCGCCTTTTGAGCAAGTGATTTAAACACTCCTATAATATATACACTTCTCCATGGATCTGAATTTTATTGTATACTTTCATATTGTCCCGTTTAGTTTGCATTGAGCTGAATATTCTACGATATTGCACACATTGATATTGCACCGAAACTTTTTCTCGTGCTTGCTAAGAGCTGCGAAATAGAAATAAGGAACTACTTTCAAATAAAAATAACGGAATCCTTCCTATAGTGTCAACAAAAAAATACGTGTTTTTCTTTCAACCTTTTATGGCAGAAATTGATAAAATAACTGAAATGGTCACTCACCCACTGGTTTTAACATTATCGAATGATAAACAAACTTTAGAAAATCGCTTGATGTTTTTAATGACTTCATCCGACGTCGACGTCATTTTCGCGCAAAATAATCATCCACACAAAATGAAACTGAATGACAAGATAGAAATTCCATCAAAAGCTGTACAAATAACACAAATACAATGAAAAGTAATAGTCATACAATTAACATTGATCGAAAACAATATGAAAGTATACAATAAAAAGGTTTTTGAATTTGTATGGCTAAATATTGCTTGGAACTCGTTTTTTTGGCACAGGACGACTTGCAAGCTCGTCGTCCTTTGCCAAAACAACTCGTTCCAAGTAATATTTAGCCATACAAATTCAATAACTATAATATTACACTGGAATAATTTATCCTAGTGCATATAGCCTTCGCTTAATCTACAATCAATTTTATGAATCTTAATTATATTACACTGAACAAACATATCTTAGATAAACCTGAGCAAATATTTTTTTATTGCACAAATAATTAATTTAATTTTCCAATTCTGGTGAAATGCATTTTTAGAAGGTGTAATAAAACTAATGCTGTCATATTTGTAACAATATTTTTGAGTAATTGGATTGATTTGTCATTGATACGAGTAAATTTAACGATCTTGCCTGCTAGAAATTTGTAAATCATTGTTAATATTATGGCTTAAAACTATAAACTGCTACATTTAGGTCAGTGTTCCTTTTGAGAATTTTAGGATTTGGGGCAGGGAAACTAAGCATCTTGAATTGAATGCATGTGTCCGTATCACAAACAGAGTTTTAAGGGGACTGGGGGCGATCTGGCAGATTTATTTGTTGCCTCATTATGTATTACAGTTTCTTATAAATATTATATTATGAAAATGTTTGATCTCGAAAACTCGATGACTTGGCTGTTTTTTTTGCTGTTAAATGATAAAGATTAATTTAAATAGGGTTTATATTCATAATTGGTAACAGTTGTACATATATGTCAAATACATTGTTCCTCGATCACAAAACCAAACCAAACAGGGCACAAAACACATTAGGATAGTTTAAAGTGTGTGACAGTTGTAACAGTGTTCGCTTTAGGCAAATGTTGCCTGATACACTTAAAATACGTTATTTTACATTCCCATTTTTTTCCCCCTATTGGCCAAAAATGAACACTGTCCAAGCTCTATAATAATGTAGAAGGTGTTGGTTATTTTTGTTTTTATTGGACTAGAAGGATTGCTTTGTGACTAAGTAGCAGTGAGTTGAGGCATTTATCAAGTTAATTAATTTCATTCTTGTCAAATGATAAAACAATCCTGATGTATAGTTAGGACTCCAAATAGTGTAACACGTTGTCGAGTATTTAGCATTTCAATTAACAGCAATAGTTGATGGTACCTCCACCTACCCCTATTTAATAACAATATTTGATGGTACCTCAACCATTTACTGCCCTACCCCTATTTAATAACAATATTTGATGGTACCTCCACCATTTACTGCCCTACCCTATTTGATGGTACCTCCACAATTTACTGTCCTATCCCTATTTAATAACACTATTTGGTGGTACCTCCACCATTTACTGTCCTATCCCTATTTAATAACACTATTTGATGGTACCTCCACCATTTACTGTCCTACCCCTATTTAATAACAATATTTGATGGTACCTCCACAATTTACTGCCCTACCCCTATTTAATAACAATATTTGATGGTACCTCCACAATTTACTGTCCAATCCCTATTTAATAACACTATTTGATGGCACCTCCACCATTACTGTCCTATCCCTATTTAATAACAATATTTGAAGGTACCTCCACAATTTACTGCCCTACCCCTATTTAATAACAATATTTGATGGTACCTCAACCATTTACTGTCCTATCCCTATTTAATAACACCATTTGATGGTACCTCCACCATTTACTGTCTATCCCTTTTTAGCTCAACTATTCGAAGAATAAGAGAGCTTATGTAATCACCCCGGGTCGGCGTCGGCGTCCCACATCAAGGTTTGCGTGTAAGCTGTGTTTACAAGTCTATATCTCTTACATTTCTTATCCTACCACAACCAAATTTGTTCATGGCTTCCTTGTAGCATTATCTTAAGGGCTGCATAAGCAATTTGGGTTCCTGTAACCCATGGGCTCCCATGGAACCCAAATTATGTGCCCCATTTCACATCAAATTTTGCGTGTAAGCTGTGGTTACAAGTCTATATCTCTTACAATTCTTACACTAGCACAACCAAATTTGGCCATTAGCTTGCTTATAGCATTATCGTAAGGGCTGCTTAAGTAATTTTGGTTCCTGTAACCCCTGGCTCCCATGGAACCCAAATTCTGATAGCCCTTAAAATATGTCTGTTTCACATCAAATTTTGTGTGTAAGCTGTGTTTACAGGTCTATATCTCTTACATTTTTTGGCCTAGCTGAACTAAATTTTGAATTGGTTTCCTTATAGTATGTTGTAAAGGGTTGGATAAGTAATTTTGTCTTCTGCAAATTCTGGGCTCCCATGGAACCCAAATTGTGATGGCCCATAAAATGTGCAATAAAGGCAGATCTAGGTTTGCATGTAAGCATGTATATATCTATAATTTTGGTTTTGGATTTGTTATAGCATTATGCATCTTATTACTTCACCCATATTGGGGCATGGGCTCCCTCCTACCCCTTTACCCCCCTCTACCCCCCACTCCCTTCCACCCCCTTTTTTTTTTTTTTTTTACATATTTCTGTGTTGTTTTAGTCAATTCTTACACATAAATGTTGCAACCCTCCCGCCCCCACCGACCCACCCCCAAGCCTCTCACCCCATCACTCACCCCCCACCCCGCCCCAGACTTGAATTTTTTTTTTTTTTTTTACGTATTTCTATGTTGCTTTTGTCAGCAGAGCTTATGCCGTATAGCTCTACTGATCAGAGATCAGCAGAGCTTATGCCGTTGGTGCGGTGTCCGTCGTCCGTCTGTCCGTCCGTCTGTTAACTTTTTTTTGTAGCGACTACACCTCTGAAACTACTGAATTGATTTTCATGAAACTTTACAGAAATGTTGCCCATGAAGTCTAGTTGATCCTAGCAAAAATTCATGTAGATGTGAAATCCAAGATGGCCGCCAAATCTAAAAATAGGTTTTTTAAAAACAAGTTGTAGCGACTACTTCTTGAAAACTCTAAGGGATATTGCTATGGGACTTTTTCTAAAATGATCAGCATGACATGTTGTTGTCCTTGTCGAAAATTGTTTTGATTCGACGTTAAACAAGGCTGCCAGCGGCCATCTTTGTTTACATAGAGTTATATAATGAAAACTTGTAGCGACTACTCCTCTGAAACTACTTTACGGATTTTCATGAAACTTCACAGGAATGTTGCTCTTGATGTCTAATTGATCCTAGCAAAATTTCAGGTCGGCCGTAAATTCAAGATGGCCACCACGGCTAAAAATAGATTTTTAAAAAATAAGTTTGTAGCGACTTCTCTTGAAAACTATAAGAAATATTGATATGGGACTTTTCTAAAATGATCAGGATGACATGATGTTGGTCCTTGTCGAAAATCGTTTTGATTCGACGTTAAACATGGCTGCCAGCGGCCATCATTGTTTACATAGAGTTATATAATGAAAACTTGTAGCGACTACTCCTCTGAAACTACTTGACGGATTTTCATGAAACTTCACAGGAATGTTGCTCTTGATGTCTAATTGATCCTAGCAAAATTTCAGGTCGGCCGGAAATTCAAGATGGCCGCCACGGCTAAAAATAGATTTTTAAAAAATAAGTTTGTAGCGACTACTTCTTGAAAACTATAAGAGATATTGATATTGGACTTTTTCTAAAATGATCAGCATGACATGATGGTTATCCGAGTCGAACATTATTTTGATTCGACGTTAAACATGGCTGCCAGTGGCCATCTTTGTTTACATAGAGTTATATATTGAAAACTTGTAGCGACTACTCGTCTGAAACTACTTGACGGATTTTCATGAAACTTCACAGGAATGTTGCTCTTGATGTCTAATTGATCCTAGCAAAATTTCAGATCGGCCAGAAATTCAAGATGGCCGCCACAGCTAAAAATAGATTTAAAAAAATAAGTTTTGTAGCGACTACTTCTTGAAAACTATAAGTGATATTGATATGGGACTTTTTCTAAAATTATCAGCATGACATGATGGTTATCCGAGTTGAACATTATTTTGATTCAATGTTTAACATGGCTGTCAGCGGCCATCTTTGTTTACATAGAGTTATATAATGAAAACTTGTAGCGACTACTCCTCTGAAACTACTTGACGGATTTTCATGAAACTTCACAGGAATGTTGCTCTTGATGTCTGATTGATCCTAGCAAAATTTCAGGTCGGCCGGAAATTCAAGATGGCCGCCACTGCTAAAAATAGATTTTCAAAAACAAGTTTGTAGCGACTTCTTCCTGAAAACAAAATCAATCAGTAGAGCTTCAAGGTCATTGACCTCTT
The DNA here is from genome assembly GCA_037043455.1 of Cyrtodaria siliqua. Classification (NCBI taxonomy): domain Eukaryota; kingdom Metazoa; phylum Mollusca; class Bivalvia; order Adapedonta; family Hiatellidae; genus Cyrtodaria; species Cyrtodaria siliqua. The sequence continues at coordinate 95,950 of JAWPHD010009953.1, forward strand.
GTTATTTTTTATTTTTCTAAAAAATATTTCTGTGTTGTTTTAGTCAATTCTTACACATAAATGTTGCAACCCTCCCCGCCCCCACCGACCCACCCCGAAGCCTCTCACCCCATCACCCACACCCCGCCCCAGACTTGAATTTTTTTCTTTTTTTTTTACGTATTTCTGTGTTGCTTTTGTCAATTCTTACATATGTATGTTGCAACCCCCCCCCCCCCCCCCCCCCCCCCCCCCCCCCCCCCATCACCCCACCCACCACGCACCACACTTGAATTTTTAGTTTTAGTTTTTAGCTCTTCTGATCAGAGATCAGCAGAGCTTATGCCGTGGTGCGGCGTCCGTCTGTCTGTCTGTCTGTCCGTCCGTTAACTTTTTTTTGTAGCGACTACTCCTCTGAAACTACTGAATAGATTTTCATGAAACTTTACAGAAATGTTGCCCATGAAGTCTAGTTGATCCTAGCAAAAATTCATGTAGATGTGAAATCCAAGATGGCCGCCAATCTAAAAATAGGTTTTTAAAAACAAGTTTGTAGCGACTACTTCTTGAAAACTCTAAGGGATATTGCTATGGACTTTTTCTAAAATGATCAGCATGACATGATGTTGGTCCTTGTCGAAATCGTTTTGATTCGACGTTAAACATGGCTGCCAGCGGCCATCTTTGTTTACATAGAGTTATATAATGAAAACTTGTAGCGACTACTCTTCTGAAACTACTTGACGGATTTTCATGAAACTTCACAGGAATGTTGCTCTTGATGTCTAATTGATCCTAGCAAAATTTCAGGTCAGGCCGAAAATCAAGATGGCCTGCCAAAGCTAAAAATAGATTTTTTAAAAAATAAGTTTGTAGCGACTACTTCTTGAAAACTATAAGAGATATTGATATGGGACTTTTTCTAAAATGATCAGCATGACATGATGTTGGTCCTTGTTGAAAATCGTTTTGATTCAACTTTGAAACATGGCTGCCAGCGGCCATCTTTGTTTACATAGAGTTATATAATGAAAACTTGTAGCGACTACTCCTCTGAAACTACTTGACGGATTTTCATTAAACTTCACAGGAATGTTGCTCTTGATGTCTTATTGATCCTAGCAAAATTTCAGGTCGGCCGGAAATTCAAGATGGCCGCCACGGCTAAAAATAGATTTTTAAAAAATAAGTTTGTAGCGACTACTTCTTGAAAACTATAAGAGATATTGATATGGACTTTTTCTAAAATTATCAGCATGACATGATGGTTATCCGAGTCGAACATTATTTTGATTCGACGTTAAACATGGCTGCCAGTGGCCATCTTTGTTTACATAGAGTTATATAATGATAACTTGTAGCGACTACTCCTCTGAAAATACTTGACGGATTTTCATGAAACTTCACACGAATGTTGCTCTTGATGTCTAATTGATCCTTGCAAAATTTCAGGTCGGCTGGAAATTCAAGATGGCCGCCATGGCTAAAAATAGATTTTCAAAATACAAGTTTGTAGCGACTACTTCTTGAAAACTATAAGTGATATTGATATGGGACTTTTCTAAAATGATCAGCATGACATGATGGTTATTCAAGTCGAACATTATTTTGATTTGACGTTAACCATGGCTGCCAGCGGCCATGTTTGTTTACACAGAGTTATATAATGATAACTTGTAGCGACTACTCCTCCTGAAACTACTTGACGGATTTTCATGAAACTTCACACGAATGTTGCTCTTGATGTCTTATTGATCTTAGCAAAATTTCAGGTCGGCCGGAAATTCAAGATGGCTGCCACGGCTAAAATAATTTTTCAAAAAACAAGTTTGTAGCGACTACTTCCTGAAATCAAAATTAATCAGTAGAGCTTCAAGGTCATTGACCTCTTGTTTTAAATTATGTCTCAAATGATCATTTTGATGAAGGAATTACAGTGTATATACTGCTGGGTATGTGTGGGGGATTAGGGTGGGGTGGGGGGGAGAGAGGTAATTCAGTCAAATATCTATTTTCCTTTCTCAATAAAATGTAATGCTTTTGGGAATATCAGTATAATTTGCTCCAGGGTCACACGTGACTCTGGATAGGAGTCAAAAGTTCATATACACAAATACCCTAATTTTTTTTTATTTATTTACAGTGTCATACATGTATACAGAAAAGCATAATAATACTATTTCTGATCTGAGTATCAAAGAACGATCGAAACAATTACATGTAAAATGGATACAGGGTTAAATGGAATTGACCTGGTGAAGAAAACTTGGGTATTTTGGGATGGCGCACCATCAAATATGTTCTAATTTTGTTTATATTAAATCCTTTCTTATATTATAACCATCTTTTTTGTGTTGCCTGCATAGTGTGGCAGACATTTAGGTATCACATGTCCGTCGTCATCCTCACACTTTTATTTCCATTCAATAACTTGAACCCACCTGTATAACTTGATTGTCCTTGGTGAGAGAATGCCTACTATTCATTTGGGGCAAGTAGGTAAATTTCCAAGGTCACTGTGACTTTAAATGCAATTTGTTTCTGCTCATTTTAAAGAGAATTGCTGCATGGATTGATTTTATGTTTGCTGTGTAGTTTTGTCGCCTGCGTAGCATGTAAGACACTTAGGGATCACTCTGTCTGTCGTCGTCTTCTCTCACACTTTAACCTTCAACCTAACCTTGGCCATAAC